>VZTH01005077.1:395374-423056 GCA_013397815.1 Aleadryas rufinucha
TTTTTGGTGTTCCTTGGAATATCTAAAAGATGAAACTGAAGAAGAGATCTGAGTTCTGGTACCACATGTGGTACACACATGTTTTTTGATATGTTTACTGGTAAAGTGTCTGGTAATCCCCAAGGAGTGTCTTGCTGTAATAAATACAGTAAAAATAACATTCTTCTACACATTTTGCCATAAAAGAGCATTTCTTGACCTTATATTTCTACCTGCTCTCACAGATCCTGTCCCTCCAGACCCATACCAGCTTGAGTACCCTGTCACTGATGTTTTTTCCTAGTTGTAGAATGTGTGATCAGTGGTAACAGGAAGGTTGCCTTTCTCAGCATCCTTGATGACATCCAAAAGGTTGAAAGTTGTCTCCTCATCCAAAGGACTAATACCCTGAGTGAGACATGGATAAATGAAAATGAAATGCCACATCTGATTGTAGAGTGATGCCGTGATGCTTTTTTTGCTTTTTATATATACCCCCTCTATATACTCTTTTATATAACTTTCGTATATTCTTAAGGGCCTTTTATCCCACATACTTCTCATTCTTCAGCTTTGATAACCAGCACAGACCCAATATTCCGTTAAGCCAGGAGACCAAACATCTCAGAAGCCTCAGACACCGAGGTCTTCTCTGGAACACATTTTGTAAACTGAGACAGGCCTGTCCAGGGGGGAAAGTTCCTCAGGGAGGGGGGTTCGCTCAGCCTCTCATTGGGGAATCTTTGATAGATATGCTAATTGGTAAAGCCTATAACTTTATACCNGGACGTGGCACTCAGTGCTGGTGACAAGGTGGTGACAGTCACAGGTTGTGGACTCCATTATCTCAGAGGTCTTTTCCACTCTGCATGGCTCTGTGGTGCTTTGCTCAGCCGTGACATTAAAGGCAGTGGTGAGGCACAAAATTAGAGAACACATTCCTGGAGTACCTCTCCTGCAACAAAAGAGACATTACACGGAGCAGAGATCCAGCTGGAAGGTAACCTTAAAAAATAAGGCAAGAGAGACGATATGCTTTGAGTACAGATCACCTTTCCACTGAATTTAGAACCGAGGACCAACAGGTCTCCTGGCCCTGATCTTCATCACTAGCTATTTTGCAGCTGCTGCTCTGTTGGGATCAATAATCAGTTTTAAAACGTGCTCTCCTTCCTTGCCTGACCCTGTGTCCAGGCATTGTGACTCTGTGCTTCCCTCTGCTGTTGGTTACAGGATCACCGCCCATCCCTTTGAAAGGGCAGCCCTCAGTCCTAGTTTGAAAGTGTCCACTTCCAGCTTTCAGCTCCTGTTAGCTCCTCCTAAGCCTTTTTCTGCTAGGTGTTAGACACTGCAGCATGCCCTTCTTCTTAAAATGGATCCTTTCTGCATTGTGCTTCGGTGCAGATACCCAAAGACTCTAAATGAGCAAATCTGGGTTTCAGAGAAGTCTCAATATAGCAGCATATGCCTTTTTTTTTGAAGCAGATGGTGCTGGTCACAGTGGAAGGAAGCACATGGGGAATGACATGCGCTTTTGGGCTGATTTATTCTTGCATGCTGGGCTGGTTTTTCCCCAATCACTGCCTTGCAATCCAATTAATTAGTACTTTTCTCTGTCCTGGTGTCCTGGCTGTGGAACTGGATTCAGCGATTCTGCCTCAAAACACAGGAATGCTGAGACTTTTCAGTGACATCCTTGAGTGTCATGTAAGGATGTCACCCTTAAGTGACATTCTTTATCCCTTTTGCTCCATCTTTCCAAAATTGTAACATAAAATGCTGTGGCTTGCTATACCAGCAGCAAGAACCCTGAAGTGCTTTGTTCCCTTCCCTTTAAATTACCATTGTGCAGCGTGAAATACCTGGCTTGGCTTTTCCTCAGATCTGTGTGGCCCTGGCTGCCACATCATGTGTCATTCCTGAGCTGCTGTGGCTCCACTGTGACTCCACCAGCACCGTGGAGCTCGTGTTGAGTTCTTGGAGAATGAGCCTGCTGTCTGTCTGGCCTTCTGGGAAAGTGCTGGCCACATGTCTCCAACTTTGTGCCCTGCACAGCAAAAAACCAGCCTGGAATTCTCCTAAGAAAGTTTAGGCTTGTCTGGCTGCTGCATCTGTGTTGGTCCATGCTCTGCAGCCTCTTTGTGGTCTCCTGTCTCATCCCTACTGGGTATTTTGGTGGTTGTTTCCTCTTGAAGGCTTCCCACCCCTTCCAGTTATCGCATGGGTCCAATTTTTGTAGGGAGCTCATGAAAATCTGTGTGAAAATTGTGTCTTCTGATGATCTGCAGACAAACAGAGACGCAAACATCTCCCAGTGGACTGAGGCTTGAGAAAACCAGTTTGGGCCATTTTGTTCTGCTTTAGTCACAAAGAAGCTCATCCCTGCACCCCAGAGAAGATGCAGGCACCACCTCTTTGTTAATTCTGGCCATGGCAAGGGCTGATGGCTTTACAGGAGCTCTGCATTAGGCCACGACTGCTCTCCAAATGCCCTGGGAGAGGTGAGTTTGAAGAAAAACAAGACACAGGCCCTGTGCCAAATCTCTGCTAGGCCAGGAGAGGAATAGCAAGTGAATCAGCCCTGCTGGCTGAGCATCCTTCCTCTGGGCTTGTGGCAGCACTGTCCTGACACCCAGGGAGGATGGAGGGGATAAGCCTGGTGCACAACTTGCTCTAAGCTCTCACCACAGCCCACAGGCTGGAGGGGTGAGGGGTGCTGCAAGCCTTGGAAACTCAAGAGTTGATCCTAAATAAATAGAAGTGGTTGTTTCAGAAAGCAAATCAGAAGCAGGTCCTTCTCCCCTTCCACACACCTTTGAGAAGACAGAGCAGGAGCAAAGCACGGAATGCCACCACTATGAAGACTAAAGGCAGTGAACATCATTTTGATGCATTTCTGCATGGGCTTCCTTGAGCAGAGACTGATGTGTGTGAGGATTTAACCAGCATATGAATAACAACAGCACAAGGACAAAGACCAGCAGGCCAGTAGGGCTCTTTGCTCACCACTAGATTTTTATTTGTGCGTTTATCTGTGCACTGCTGAGCCTCAGAGTGCATCAGCTCTGCTGCTCCTGCTGGTCTAACACCCATCTGCCAGCCCTTCCATGAGGGCAGCCCCAGCAGCCCAAGCTCACATGGTCGCCTGCCGTATTTCACTGTGAAACACTCAGCTGTTTTTTTGTTCATAGATCCTGGATGCAGATTTCAGGTAAGTCTGATGAAACAGTGGGTCTCTTTTGTTTTGTTGTGCCTTCCCCATATGCTAAACAACATGCTGAAAAGTGCTCAAATAGTAAGGAAAAAGGAGCCATCTGGGAGGTTTTCCCTTTCACAGCCAAACGTGGACCTTGGTTGAATCAAATTCCAGGATGCAGAACCTTCAGGATCAAATCTAGAACCAAAAGCTGAATTCCGGACTTTGGCAAGGTACATGGAAACCAAACAGCTGAAGCCATTCACCACAACCATCAAAGAACCATCCCTTAAAATCCATGGGGATTTTTTTTTTTGGTAGAGCTGTGAAAAGCCAGCTCAACCTAGAGCAGCAAATTCTTGTCCTTGCCAGGCGTCACCACAGCTCACCTGGAACAGGAAATGCTGCGGTGGCAGCTTCAGCCTCCTGCAAAAAATGAGCTCGGGATCGATGTCTGAGGAGTATCTCTGCTGCACCCTGGCTGGCAAAAAGGCCTGGGATCTGCTCCCAAACGCGCTGATAATTTGGAAATCATCCCAGGGGAACTCTGCCTCCCACCATTTGTCCCTGCGCTTTGTCAGAAGCACGGGGGAAAAGGCACCTCTGAGGCCACTTGTTGATGTGACTTCAGCCTCGAGACTCATCATTAAGGGGAGGGAATGTTTGTGTGTGAATAAAGGTTTACTGTGTGCATTAAAAACCTGCCACACACACAGGGAAACACAAACCTCCTTGCAAATGTGGACTTTCAAATATTCTAAGCAGGGCTTCCATGCTGACAGCTTTCGGGTTTGATTTGGCTGCGGTCTGGAGAGAAAAGTTTCTCTTTCACCTCTGGGGTGGCTTGCACATTTCCAAGGGAGGAGTATAAAGTGTTTTGGTTGTTTAAAGAGGAGACAGGAAGGTTTGTGCTTGGGGTCTACCCTGTCTGGTATAAACAAATAGAGCTGCATAAAAGCAGAGACTGCTTTTGACAACAGGAACCCGTAATGACATTTTTAATTCTTAAAGTGTAAATCTCCGTCTCAGCGTTTGAAGCAAAGCAGTAAGAACAACCAGCTGACCCTTAAGGGAGAAATGACCAGGCTGAGTCACTGCTGCACAGCTGCTTTTTGCCTTTCCAGGAAAAGCAGGGGTCAGAAGCTGGGAGGCAATGCATTCTTAGATGTCTCTCTGCTAGATGTCGAGCCATCAGCTAGCCATGACTGTGATGAGAAATATCAGGCTCTCTTGTCCAGGAGCTGAGAAGCTGAAACCATCTTTCTGCACCTGAAATTATCTCAAGGTTGATGGTGATTTATTTCCTGCACTGACATATAAAAGCTCTTGATTCAAAAGGCATTGGATTGAGGAAGTTTGTTTGCTTGAACTTCCAGAAGTGCCTCTTAAGAAGCAAACGTAAGATGTGCGGACCTTTGCCACCCACTGCCCTCTGACTCTGGCTGCTCAGGGGGCTCTTTAACACTCCAGAGAAGGATTCCCTGGAAGAGGTGAAACTTCCAGGGCGTTTAGGCTCAGCAGCTCCTCCTGGGCACACATTTTGCCAAACGCATTTGCAGACCTCACCAGGGTCTTGGCGAGCCTGCCCGCATCAGGCGTGTCCAAATTATGCACACACAGCAGCATCCAAAACAGGCCACCCCTCCTGGCATGGGGCTCCGGGGCACTGACACCACACTGGGACCGTTCCACTGCGGCCAGATTGGCACTGATTTTCCTTGATTAACAGCCCTCCTGCAGTTTTCCTGCACAAATCCCTACTGCAGCAGGCATCAGGCAGTTATTTGGTGCGGGACCTCTGCTCCAGGGTGTATTGTGCATTAGCCTAACAGCTCTTTTCTAGAAGTGCTTTTGGATCACTGGATGGTGCTTACATAAATAAGCTCATCCCTTCTTGGCTGGCAGGTCCGTGTTCTTGAAATAGCATGGTGTGCCCTGGAACAGCCACGTTTCCAGCTGGGCTGCTGCTTCGAGAACAGCTGTGGGCTGATCACCCCATCCTTGCCCTTTTGCAGCTATTGGAACCTCCTCCTCAGGTTATCACACTCTGGTGATAAGGTGCACTTTGCCTCCAAGCCAGGGAGGGGTTCCCCAAGCAGAGGATGAGGTGATCCACCCATGACCCTGGCTGCCTCCAGAGCAGAGTTAGCAGCCCTCTTGCTACTGAGCCTGTTTCTTAGCCAAGCCAGCAAGAGAAAATAAAATTTGGATGCTTTCTCCTCATTAATACTCCTGTGTAATTGTGACAGGCAGTGGCTGAGGCTAAGGCTTCTCAGAAACCTCAGTGCAGAAGGAGATTTTAGCAGTTCCTCTCCTTCAGGCTATGCAGGCATCCCTCAGCTGTAGGACAGCCCCCTGTGATGGGGCAAGGAATTCCCATTCCAGGCCAAAATTCAACCCCCTCATGGCCCTGCCTTTATCTAAAAGTGCTGCAAGAAGCTGTCGTTGGAACATCATATTTTCTTGACGGTGGGAGTGATGAGTAGGGTTGATAGCCCATGAGAAGTTCCTGCGGTGTCTGGACCAAAACGGGATAACCCCAGGTGCACACGGAGTGGATCGCTGAATGCTGCACACCCCAGGGCTGTCAGCATCTGAAGGAATGTAACATTATCCGCAGCCCTCTGTCTCTCTTTACAGCCGTAGCTCAAATAAAAACCGTGTAAAACGACACCCGACAGAGTCGGAGTGCCCTGCTCAGAGGAAACGTGATGGACCAGCACCTCCTGGTGCAGAGACACTGCCGTGCAGGCAAGAGCAAACAAGTGGCTGGGCTGAACATGACATTTCACCTTGAAAACAGAGTTCTGCAAAGAAGAATCTTGATTTTCACGAGGGTGCTGCTGGACTGCTTTGTCTTAGGCTTTTTTTCACGGCTTGTTCTAATATTCTGTGGAAAGGCCAGGCTCTTCAAACTGAATTTGTGCATTTACGGGTTAAGAAGTTAAAAAAAAAAGCAAAGCAAACCAAAACAAACAACAACAAACCAACAGGATATTTTTAAAAAATCCCTAGACATAGAGATCAGGAGAGATCTGGTGCAAATTTGTGTGGGGAGAAGATAAAGTGCCCCAGGAGCAGAAGAAGGAGCAGCAAAAAACAAGAGGACACAGTCTTAAGCTGTGCCAAGGAAAATGTAGGTTAGATATTATGAAAAAATTTTTTACAGAAAGAGTGATAAAACATTGGAATGGTCTACCCGGGGAGGTGGTGGAATCACCATCCCTGGACGTGTTTAAAAAGAGATTGGATGTGGCGCTCGGTGCCATGGTTTAGTTTAGTTGAGGTGTTGGGGCATGGGTTGGACTCGATGATCTTGAAGGTCTCTTCCAACCTGGTGATTCTGTGATTCTGTGATTCTGTGAAATGTGAGTGTTTCGATCCCAGCTCTTGCAGTCAGGCTTGGAGACAGCCCATGTGCACTTCCAGCTGCTCTTCCACCAGCCCTCTGAAGGTGGTAGTGTTCCCTTCTCCACGCTTGCAGCTCCAAATGAGAAAGTTTAATGCCTCCTTGCTCTAGGGACCGGGAAGAGACGAGCAGGTGAGAGGAAAGGAAACCAACAGAGGGCAGGAGAAAATAAACAGAAAATCAACAGCCCTTGCAGAATTCAATCTGTGCTGTGCTGGTGAGCCGAAAAATGTCCTCGTCACCCCAGTGGAGAAGGATCTGCACTGTGCAGTGCTGAGGGCTCCTTCTCCCAGGGTATTCACTCGATTGTCACTTTCTGGAGCAAAGTGAGGGAGAGACACCAAGGTGCACAGAGCATTCGCTGTTGTTCCAAGGAGTGGTGCAGAAGAGAAGATCCCATGTCCCAGGGAGGGGAAACTGAAAAATAAAGGTGCGGTACAGAGGTGTTTATGCCATCTATGCACTAATTCTCATTACGGTGACTCAGGTAGGGAGCAAAACACTGTATTTTGTGGAGGGAACTGGAAATGCACTCTGCTTCATTCAGCAGTTGTAAATGACAGGTCTTGTTCAGAATAATCTCGGCTGGATCCTGTAGTATCCCACCAGCTGAGATGCATAAACCTGCAGTTAGGGGCTCTGCTAGCTGCCTTGTCCTTTTAGCATAATGGATGTAAATTGCTTGAAAAAGAAAAGAAAAAAAAAAAGACTGCTGGCAAACCTTTAGGTAGGCAAGGAATCAAAGGAATTAGGGAACCAAAGGAATTAAGGAATTAAAGGTCCAAGTTCATAGCAGGGCAGTACATAAAACTGGCTTTCGAGCACCTCAATTTTGTGCACATTCCTCCTCACATAGGAGAAAAAGTTTCTCTGATTTGGTGAAAGCCAGTGCTCATTATTTGGTTGAAAAACATCCTCAAGGACACTTGGAGGCCATTTACCATTTTATAGAAACCAGTCTGTGGTGTGCATGGCAGGAGGGACCACATCCATGGCGATCTGGGATAACTTCCTGTAAAACAATGAGGCACAGGACAGCTGAAGCTCTTAAATTCCTGTGTCCGGGACCAGGACAAACAGGACCAGGCCTGTGATGTGGGCAGGAGCCTCTGTGGCGGAGGAACGTCTGGATACTCATGTTCTATGCTAATATTTGCAGGAAAAATTGCTTAGTAGAGGGAGAATTTTTCCAGACTCATGTTCTTCACATGAGCAGAATTTTCTTTAAGCTTTTCCCTGTGTGGTGCAGCACATGAAGTCACTCCTGATGCTTCAGGAGCAAGCCTCCCACTGTGCACGCTGGTCCATACTACCAGCAGCTGGTCAGAGATGTGGTGTGACAGCACCATCCCCTCAATTACACAGTTCTGTGGATGCTGAGATGGCAAATAAAGCTGGGCTGAGGTCACTTACATTTTGTTGTGGAAGAAGCAGCAGTGCAGGAAAAAACCCCAAGTATCTCAGTGCTAAAGTGCTTCAGGCTGCTGCAGATGGGGCAAAAGTGGCCAGACACACTTGGGAAAGCCCTGTCCTTGCAATGAGATGTGGGCTGAGAGTTTTTCTGGCCGGGGTGATGTTTCCACTCCTAATTTTCCACCGCTGAAGGATGTCAGTCTGTCAAAGGACAGCAAACACTGCGAGGACAGGATACAATTCATTAGCAATTACTCACTTGTCGTCTTTACTAAAAGAAGAAAAACCAGAAAATTTAGCTGGAAGTAGGTTGTTAGGGTAAGTCTAAGACAATGACAGGTAAAAACCAGGTTTTTTTGTCTTTGCTCACCAGCTCAGCCATCGATCCGAAAGCAATCGAAACCAAACAAAGCCTCGTGATGCTGGCCTCCAAGTGTCTCTCCAGGAAGCAGCTGGAGATGGAGACACGAATTTAGCTTAATCACATGCAGAAAACAAAGAAGCAGAAATTACAGCATCACTGGAGTCACTGAGGTATTTTGAGCTGCCTTCTTAAAGTCTTAATAAAAGACGGATAAACAGGTTCCAAAAATATGTGAAACCACCACACCTAAACCCTGGCCCATTCCTAGCATTAAAATGTTAAATTAAACGAAATGTTTTCAAAGGCTTTGAAATGTTTGGTGGTTATTTATATGATGGCCATGCCTTCAAGCCTAGACAAAAACCGAGGCCCCACTGACCACGCACAGCTCTTGCCACTGAAACAGTCAGGGCTGTGCTTCCAAAAATGCCAGCTGTAGTGCATGTTTTAAAGCTAGGCTGCTGGCTGCAGTGACATGAGAGGGCTTCAGAGGACCACTCTGAGACATTGACAGACTCCTTCCTCCATACCTTTTTTCCTTCTTCACCGCCCCCCCCAACAATTTTTTTTTTTAAAATGCATTTTCCCTGAACACCCTTCCAGGCCTGTGGTGGAGCAGCAGGAGGGGAGCAGCATCAGGTCCCAGTTTTTGGGGTTTTGTGTGGCCATAGCTGTGGCACTGCTTTAACCCAGAGGACAGTCTGGGCTCTCAGGAGCACCCCTGGTCATGGATAAAAGATGGGTTGTGCCTCCAGAGGCTGCAAGGCCTCTGGTCTCTGCACAAAATGCAGGGTATCCCCACATCCCCAGCTCCTGCAAACCAGGCCTGAATTTTTTCCATGCTCCTCAGAGTGTGCTGGGGTTGAAACAAGAGTTTGTCACCAGGTACTGTGCGAGTTTTCAGTTCACGTGGCTCTGATATCTGCATGTTGTGGGGTGCTCGTGAACGGCCAGGTTTTGCTGGCATGATCACCTACAAAACGTTGTCATCTGTGGGGGAAGGAGCTCCTTCCAGGAAGGAATTCCAAGCTGTGCCTCCCGTGAGGCATTTCAGCAGTGTCTGTGGGATCACTGAGAGCAGGGAAGACTCTTTGCTGTTCCCTCAGGGTATGGCAGCTGCAGGAACAGGAGCCTGGCCCTGACGTCTCTGTTACCCCACAGCCAGTAAACCCTGGGCTTTTTCACACATCACCTACCTGTGTGACTCTCCCCATGAAGATAACCCTCAAACCACATTAAACAACTAGCACAGGGAAAGGGAAATTTTGTGCCAGATCCCAGAAGTTTTGTAGATGCAACAAAGCTAAAATAAGGTGAGTGATTAGATTCTCTTTATCCACTCAAATGTGGGGGCAAAGGTTACTTTGCCACAAGTGTTTATCTTGCTGGTTATGGTTCAGCTTGCCAACTGTTGCTGTATGACCAGAACAAATTTACCCTCACAACTAGAGAAGCATTAAGCACCATTTTATCAGTCAGATGTCTAAAAATCATGTTTGCTGTTCTAATGCACATCCCCAGCATGGAGGGCTGCTGAACTGAACGGCCTGTTTGCTTTCTGCTTCCCCCATGGGCTTTCCAACTTCCCCTTCAGAAGAGCTAAACAAACTACTTGATGCGTTCAATGCTGAAATCAAAAACCCGGTGTGGAGGGTGAGTAGTTTGATAAATGTCCTGGAGGGCCTCGGTGGTGCTCGCTGCCTGTGACTGTCAGGCTGGAGCCGTGCAAATGTACCTGGGGCTTAAATAACCCAGATCTCACCCAGGCTGTCTTTGGTTACTGCTTTGCATATTCAGGCTCTAAGTGGAGGCAGCTCAGGAGTCACTGGTGTGTTGCCTGGTCGAGCCAAACCAACACTGGTGCATCCACTGTCCGGGCAAGAGGAGGATCTGGAGCTGGAGGAGGGACCTGCAGGCGCCTTTCCATCCATCCCTGCTCACAGCAGGCCAACATCAGCCCTGGCACAGGCAGCCTGGTGTGCCAGCAGGAGCCAGCATCTATTTTCATATCAAACAGTCCCCGGAAATAAATAAATAAAAAAAACTTTAAAAGCAAACGCCATCAGAAACCATCCTGAAACAGATAGTGAAAAGTTTTCTTCCCGATGCATGCAAAGCCAATTAGCGTGTTGCTAAATACATGCTGGGAGACATCATCATAATAGGAACAATCGGGGCCATTTGAATAGCCAAATATGCTTTTATGCCACATTTGTTTACCTTGTAGAGCGCATCTGCGATATGCATGTAAATGCCAGATCCTACTTCTTGCTCAGCACAGTAATCCCTCCTGCCCTCAGCCCTCGGTGAGGTTCCTTGTTTGTGCCTGTCAAGGGCTGCTGAGACTTACAACTGTTGGTTTAAGCAAATGCACAGCCCTTCGCCAACAGGAATATCCTGTTCGGGGCAGCGCTCTGAGGAGCCAGTTATATAAACTTAGCTGTATGCTGCCACAGCAGGCCATTCCACGAAAAAAATGGAGAGGCAGGAGACCCTCACTAGAAACCTCACCACTAGCCTAGGCAGAAACACTGATTTTTCTCCAATTACGCGGGCTGTGAGTGGTTTATTCCTGTTTAACAGTGGAGAAAGCCCCACTCGGTGCAAAGAGGCTGGTAAGGTATGAAAGCATCTGAGTGCAGGTGACGGCAGACAAACACAAGGCCTCCAACAAGTCTGGTTCTTGCTTGAGCTGCAGTTTATCAGGGGAACAGGTCAGCATGGCCCCATAATTACACTCAGTCCTACGACAAACAGACTTCAGCCATGGCATGCAAAGTGAGTGGGAATAGGGAAGTGATCTTTGTTCCTCTTCTAGGTGTAGGAAGCTGAAATGCAGGTAAGTTCTGGCAGTATTTCAGCAAGGTGCTTAAGCCTGAATTTAATTTTTAAACTCTGAAATGCGTGGGTGGGAGCTGGCTCCACCAAGTCAAAGGCAAAACTCACATGAAGTGGGATTTTGCCTTCTCTGACTATGAAAGTGTTTTGGGAGGGAAATAGCTTGCCTCAGGTCACACTGGGAGTCTGTGGCAGAACTGGGAATTGACGCCAGGTCTCCGGAGTCCCAAACTAGTGGCTTAACCTGTTTTTAACTTACTGCACGCTTCCTCCCAAAACATCATTGGGCATTCTTAGATACACCAGATATCCCGGCATGACTGTGAGCCCATCACTTGTTTTGGCCAGCTCTGGAGGGTGAGATGAAATAGGCAGCTTTCATTTCATCTTCTGAGTGATGTTTGAATATGACACTGATGCCTTAGGTTTTAGCTTTTATATTTTTCAAATTCTGTATTCTCTGTACTCCTAGTGTGTAACTCTGATCTGTCTTGCAGCCTGTTAGCTGCTGCTCTCTTATGCTGAGATAGACATAACAAAGCCTCTCCAGGCTTCCTCTTCAAAGACACTCAGACCGTCCTAGGCCAAAATGTGTAAACCAGCATCTTGAGAAAGGGGGGAAAGTTGGGGGGGGCGGTTACATTATTAGCTAAAGTTTAATTGGCGAATTTATGCGGATATGCAAATGGACCAAACTTACAACAGGGTGAAGAACTCGTGACTGGTCGTCCATCTTGGTAGCCTTTGGCCTGCCAGGCTGTACCTCTGAAGGCCTTTTGAATAAATATCTCCTTTATTCCTCTACCCCTGTCTAGTCTCTGTTTCAGGTTGTCCCTTTTAGGCATCAACACAAACAAAGAAACAAACAAACAAACAAACCGACCCAGGTGCATGACTGCAGTGTGTGATGTACACCACTGCAGAGCCACTGCGCTGAGGTGTCAGTGAACCACAGAGCTAAAAGACAAGACCCTGGTTTATGCAGGCAGTCTGATGCTCTACTGAGACTCTTTCCTCGGTTTCCGAAGCTGGAAGAAAGCACAGCTGTGCTGGGATGGCTCAGAGATTCCCTTCAGCACCAGCGGCTCCATGCAGCCAGCTCCGTGCATCGATTTATTTATTTAACTCTGGTTGATCCTGACTTAAACCGATACTGCCAGCCTAAACTCCTGGCAAATCTCCCCTTACACGAACAGGCGGTAGTCAGCGGGGCTGCCCTGGCAAAGGCGCCGATATTCGCTGGACTTTTTGGCACGGGCACCGCAGCTCCCTCCAGGAGGCCGCCGGCGCTCGGGCTGGACGGGAGCTCTCGATTCACCAGGAAAAGCCGGGACCGGCAGTCCTCACGGTGGCACTAGAAAATAATTAATCACGGCTCGGCAGGACCATCTGCTGCCGCTGGTGCAGCCTGAAAAGCTCCTCATGTGCGCTCAGGTCGCGCCGCCTTCCTCGCTCCGCGGCAGGAGACTTTAAGAGTGAAGCCTGTACCTACCCCAGCACTCGCTTAGCGCTTCTGGAATACCCTCAGCATTGGTTATCTGGACAAAAATTAATGCTGCCTGATCTGTTAATGCTTGGCTAAAGACTTTTCATCCAGCCTCCAAGCACCAGCGAGAGGTACCTCATGTTAATACCTCCTTTCACATCCCAGCAGCGATACCTCGCCTTGTTTGACTTATGTAAAATGCTAGAAATAAAAGGAAGGGGGATGAAAACCCAATAAGGCACAGCCCAACGACTCAGATATCTGGAAACATGATTATTCTCTGTATTCAATTGGTATTGTGGTTCTTTGCTCCTGAAAATCAGCATACAGGTTTTCCCACCTAGGAAAAAAGACAATAACCCTTCCTTATTTGTTACTGGAGATTCAGACGAGCCAAATTCTGCTCATGTGGCCTTGATAAACCAGGGACAACTGTGTCTCTGTAAAGTCTGGTTCAGCCAGGCCATAAAACATGTGAGTAGTGCCTGAGAGGTGATGAACAAACCTCTGATACATGTGTGCCTGCCAAAAGCAGAATGCGAGGAGGAGCACAAACACAGCCAGAGGTTTTCACAAGTGACTGAGGATGCAACAAGGTATGTTGCTGGTTACTCTGCCTCTGAGAACCAAGGATCTTTACAAGAGGATCCTCAAGCAATAAATCAGCGCAGCTATCACTTTTTAGGTTTTTTTCTTTTTTTTTTTTCCTGAAATGGGTGAAACAAACTACTGTCAAAGAGGGAAGGGACAGATTCATTTCCTCCAGTGTGTTCATGTTGGCACTGCCATGGGACTCAGACCACCAGACATCTTACAAATTCCTACCTAAGAGGCATATCAGTGGCAGTCAGTCAGTCCTGGGTGGGCACTTGACTGCCCTGCTGGAGGCAGGCAGTCTCTGAGAGTTAACTCTCGTTTTTAAACATTATCCCCTGTGCATCTGAGTGTGAATATGGTCCACCAAGTACTGCCATGCCAGGCACCACTGCCTGGTCGCCCACCTGAGCCAGGGAATATCTGCAGGACCATCACCAGGGCTGGTGCACAGCCAGCTCAGACCTGTTTTGTGTTTTTATAAGAAAGCACAGTTTTCCCTCACTGTGTGCTGTGGAAGGCCATCTATGCTGGCCTGGCACCTGCTGAATTCAGACAGAACTGATTGTTCTCAGTCAGACCTTTGCTCCAGCTTCCAGTGCAAAACTGTCCTTGAGACACTGTCAGCTTGTCCTCACAGCCCTGCAGGACACCCATGAATGCTGCACCAGACACCAGAAGGGCATTTCACCACTAAATACTCCACAAGAATGAAGGTTAAATGCACATTCCTTTAGAGGATGGGGCACGAGGCAGATACGGAGGGGAGGTGACCAGTGCCAGCTCATGCTGCTGCTGGCTCATCAGAAAGACCCAGCATCTCCCCAGCACTTGCTGCTTCTCCTCCTGCAAACCTTAGGCTGAAGGTTTGGCTCCTGGCCTTTCCAGGAGCCCCTTCCACACAGATGCAATAAAAATAGCAAGCTCAAAAAGAGTCTCAAGAGGAATTTGTACTTCCCCATTTAGGGTCTGTGTGTGAGTGCCCTTTCAACCCAGGTGCTGCCTGGAATTGTGAGGAATGCCTCAGAGACCCCAGAAAGGTGCCAAATCCAAAGATCCCAAAAGAACCACTGGGCTGCAATGACCCCACACTCCAGGGCAGCAGGTGTGTGAGGGTGCAGCCTCAACAGGACTCTATTCTCCTCCTCACGTGGACATGGAAACATATAGCATTGCAAAACCAGTGTTTAATGGCAAGGCACAAATCCCTTCCAAAAGTAGAGTTCAACTTTCCCTGCCAAGAACATATGTATTTTGTATAGATTTAATTACATGATACAGGAAAGGAAAGGTTTGCTTAGGTACTATGGTGATGAGTGCCATAGAAATGCCTATAAGTAAATAAAAACACAGAGCAAACCCAGATATCTTCAACAGAGTATTAGGGGGGAAAAACCCCCAAAAACCAAACAAAACCAAAGAATCAAAAAAGCCCTGCCTGCCATTTTCTACTCACTCCCTCATTTTAAGGAAAGAAGAGATCACCACCTCCACCACCACCTCATTTTGACACAGGCTCCAATGCTCACTTGGGCTCACTCAAGTCAAAAGTCATAAGGTGGGCACATCTTTATTTGCATTCCCCAGTGTCTCCTTCCTGCTGCTTCTCATCACCTGCTCATCACCTGAGAACATATTTGTGCATACTAAATAATGAGCATCTCTGGGAATTTCATGAACTTTTATGTCATTTGAATTTGGAGGAAAAAAAAAATTGAGCTCTCACACACCTCCAAGGTTGAAAACCTTGACCATGTTATACATTTTCTTCATTGTAATAAAGGAAACAAGATTGACGCCTTATGGGGGCCCTGAATGGTGATGTGTGGCTTGCTTTTCCATTGCATCCCACAGACATGAAGAGCAGAGGGTGCTGAGCGAGGCCCCCTTGTCTCTTGATTTCTGATTCCTTTTGTCGTATTTTTGAGTCTTTCATCTCAATTTCTCTGTTTGGCAAAGTGCTTTGCCATTTCAGTCCCACCACAGGGCTCCAAGGACAGGATCTTTATGAACAGCACCCAGATGTAAAGTGAGAGCCCCATCTCCCAAACAAAGCAATCATCAGCTTGGCTCCACAGCAAAATTGCAAATTCCCTTGCACTAAACTGGTGATGTTAAATGCCGCCATTGCAATCATGGTGTGGGGGAGGGAGGGAGGAGGAGAGGAAAGGGAAGGCAAGGTTGGACTTGGGGATCTCAGAGGTCTTTTCCAACCTTATTGATTCTGTGATTCTGTGAAAGAGGGAAAGAAAAAGAAAGAAAGAAAAGAAAGAAAAGAAAGAAAAGAAAGAAAAGAAAGAAAAGAAAGAAAAGAAAGAAAAGAACATCAAGAAGGAAGGAAGGCAGGAAGGAAGGAAGGAAGGCAGGAAGGAAGGCAGGAAGGAAGGAAGGAAGGAAAAGGAAGAAAGGAAAAGAAAAAAGAAAGAAAGAAAGAAAGACAGAAAGAAAGAAGGAAAGAAAGAAAGAAAAAGGAAGAAAAAGAAAGAAAGGAAAAGAAAAAAGAAAGAAAGAAAAAGGAAAAGAAAAGAAAGAAAGAAAAGAAAAGGAAGAAAGAAATAAAAAGAAAGAAAGAAAGAAAGAAAGAAAGAAAGAAAAGAAGGAAGGAAGAAAGAAAGAGAAAAAGAAAGAAAACAACAGCAGACCCACCATACTTCAAAGAAGTATCATCACCTGTAGCCCAGAACAGCTCTGGGTTTGAGACATTTGTATGTGAAGGGGAGGAAATCAGAGCAGCTGTTACTCCATCGAGCACTGCTGAGCCATTTTGGCTGCCTGCAAATTTTCCTCCTACCAAGCTCTCTCATATTTTCACATCCCTGTCTCAGGAGCCACGCAGGCAGTGGCAGAGTGGACCCTGCGTGCCTCCAAGTGCTGGCTGTCAGTCCTGCCTGGCAAAAGAGAGTCACAGCATTTATCCTGGGAGGTCTTTCTGCTGTCACCTTGCTCCCAGTAGCCAGGCAGTGCAAAGCTACAGGCAAGGAAAGACTGAAAAAAATCTGCTGAGTGACTTCCCTGTGCTTCCTTCCCTGGGGAAATTCATGCACCAAGTTTTATATATGATATACATCTGCAGAGGAAGAGATTTCTGTCTTGTGCCCCTGTGCTGCCTAGTGGGATGTGTTCATGGACAGTCAGTATTTATTTCAATTACTAACTTGGGCAGAGTTATTAAACGTAAACTGTGGCACCTTATGTTTAGCACAAAATAAAATGTTCGGAGAAGCCAGTCAGAGAAAACCTCTGACTTAACACAGTGGTTTGGCCAATGTTTAAATCACTCCTTTGCTCTGTATTCTCCCATACCTCCCTTCCCCCTGCCTCCCTTCCCCCCTCCTTTGGCTCGTTCACACACAGCTTCCAGTGCTGGACACCGAAGATTCAGATCTTAAACTTTTTCAAAGTGCTACCTATTTATATATAATGCTTTGGATTTGCTTATGTAGTTCATTTGCATAGCCCCAAATCAGCATAAGCCCTAACCTCATCTTACCGAGGGGATTTACCTGCAACCAAACGAATTTGGTTTGTTAATGAAGTAGTCGGATTCCCAGACAGCCCTGATACGCCTTGATCACTTCTTAGAAAGAGATTTCTCTCACCTGGAATGAATTTCAGTGCCCAGCACAAAAGGACACTGAGTTTTTGACACTTGCCGTTCAAGACCCAGGACATAACAGGAAGGAAAGACGTGCAGAAGCAGGGTTTTGAAAGTGTAATCAAAGAGAAAAACCTGGAGTTAGATTCGGGCCAATAAACATTGCTGTGGTCAGTTTCCCTCTCCACGTAACAGTAAACATAACAGTAGCAAATACACAAACCCCACAATTATTAATAATGCCTCAGTAATAAAGGTGTACAAACAAATAATGAGTTATTCCAGCCTGTGTGGATGTTTAGGTACATGAGCTGGAAAATGCTTTGACAAACAGTGTGCTCATGAGTCTTTGCAAGAGGTAACAAAGAAAATCCTGAAAAGTACTTTTTTCTGTTTTGAATAAAATGTGAAGAAACACCCGTCTTTAAACAAAAAAAGGATTGATGGGTAGGGGCTTCTCAGATGTCCTGGAAATAAAAAAAAAACAACCCAGTAAACCAAAACATCATGTAAATATTGACTGAAATATCACATTATGCTAAATATCCTGGCATTCTTCCAGTCTACAGCAAACTAGATTAACTCATCCATATGTAAAAATCTCATATTTACTTTCTCTTCATAAATTCATTAAAAAACACAACTGAAGTCAAATCCTTCCAGCCTTTGGTAGTACACAACAAAATCAAGGCTGATTTAGAGCTGGAGGTTAGATCCTTTCCTTCTCTGCAGTACATAGGAAAGGGGAAACAGCAGGAATCTGGAAGGCAGCAGCCCCAGAGACTAGAAAAAATAAATACTTTTTTTTTCTTCTCCCCCCCACCTATATTTTTAGGCTGGTCCATAATTAATCACGGAACTCCTTGCCACAAGGTCCCTCAGAAACCAGAAGCTCAGGAAGGCACCAAAGAGGATCAAATATTTATTGAGTAAGTGGAATCTGCAGAGCTACAGCATAAAAGAAACACGGGTTGGAAAGGCATCTGTGCTTCTCAGGCTCCTGAGCTTGAACAAACCTGTAATCATCAGGGCTCCCTGGAAGGGAGTTTTCCAGGGAGAGCGAGGTGAGATCACCCCAGAGACACCCATCACAGGGCTGCTTGTGCCTTTCAGCCCCATTTCTGGCCAGTGGTTGGGACAGAACACCCGTGGCCGGACAGAAGTGGCCACTGCCCTGCCCAGTGCTGCTGTGCTCCTCCTCTGCACCATGATTACAAGTTGTTCTCTTTGCACAGGAAGCCTTGGCCATGAGTTTTGCATTGTGAGCATGGGAACCTTGTCAAAGCAAATGCTGGTTAGAAGGTGTTTGCAGAAGGAAAGTAGTCAAACATCTTGTACAGGTGACAGCAGCATTGTAATATTCTCTAAAGCTGCAGGGAGCACGAACAGTTACTGCGGAGGCAGGAAGGCTGAAAGCAGAGAAGTTGTTTTGCTTCCCACTGGAAAGCGTTTTGATATTTCGAGACACAAATAATAATCTGCTGCACAGCCAACAAATTCAGCCATCCCTCGTCAGGCAGGGGAGCCTGTTGCTGAAACAGTGTGATGTGGGAACTGAGAATGGACAGCCAAGCCTTGTACATCCCAGTGCAAAGACAAATGCATCCCTTTGGGCAGCCCCCTTATGTTGCCAACAGCATTATTGAATCAGTATGTTTCGAGTCTAAACACAGGATAAAACCTCGTCCAGAGCTTGGAAAGTAAATTCCAACATGCTTCAGTAATTGCCATCAGTGTTGCCCCTAGTACTTTATCAACATGCTAATTCACAATATTAATTTTTATCAGAAAAGAGGAATGGATGACAGATGCTAAGCCCCCAGGAGATCCCCCTCCTGGGGGAGGGAGATCCTATATGAAGATAGGGAGGAAGACCCTATATGAAATTTGGACACCAAACGGTGGTGACTCCATGGCACCCTCCCAGAGGCCCGTTGTGTGAATCAAACTTATGGAGGAACCTCAAGAAGCAGTTTTCTACTCATGAAAAAAGCCCTCTCTGCAGAATTACTACATGGCAGGAAGCGCAGGGCGGCCTCAGTGGCAAAAGCCCAGGGAGTCAGGTTTTCCCATGTGGCAAGTGCAAGCCTGGTTCCTCAGGCAAGCAAAACCAGGGAGCCTTCCTGTGCCTTTTCAGTGGTGGAAGGGCAAAGTACACCCAAGACTCTGCTCCTGCCATCCATGTGGGGTTCCTCAGGGCTCCATCCTCGGCCCTGTGCTCCTCAACATATTCAAAAATGACCTGGACGCAGGACTGGAAGGGACACTGGGCAAGTTCACAGATGATAAAAAATAGAGAGGAGCTGTTGGGCCCCTTGAGGACAGGGAGGCCTTGCAGAGAGGCCTCGACAAATGAGAGATGGGTAATCACCAACTCTATGGAGTTTGACAAAGATTCTGAACCTGGGATGGTTCTGGGAGTCCTGGTCGATGGCCAGCTGGACATGAGCCAGCAGTGCCCTGGAGCCAGGAGGGACATCCCTGTCCTGGGGGCACCAGGCCCAGCATGGCCGGCTGGGCCAGAGACGGATTGTCCTGCTCTGCCCCGGGCTGGTGCAACCTCACCTCGAGTCCTGGGGGTGGTTCTGGGCACCTCAAGATAAAAAAGACATTAAACTGTTAGAGAGTGTCCAAAGAAGGATCATGAAGATGGTGAAGGCCCTTAAGGAGAAGCCACGTGAGGAGCAGCTGAGGGCACTTGGTCAGCTCAGCTGGAGAGGAGGAGACTGAGGGGAGACCTCACTGCAGCTCTGCAGCTTCCTCGTGAGGGGAAGAGAAGGGGCAGGCCCTGATCTCTGCTCTCTGGTGACCAGGGACAGCACCCAGGGAACGGCCTGAAGTTGCATCAGGAGAGCTTTAGGTTGGGTATCAGGAAAAGGTTCTTCCTCCAGAGAGTGGTTGGACACTGGAACAGGCTCCCCAGAGAAGTGGTCACAGCCCCAAGCCTGACAGAGTTCAAGAAGCATTTGGACAACATTTCTGGGCACATGGTGGGACTCAGGGATGGTGCTATGCAGGGCCAGGAGTTGGACTCTATGGTCCTTGAGGGTCCCTTCCAACTCAGTTTACTCTGTAATTCTGTGATTCTGTGACTCTGTGACACTGGGACATGCACAAACAGACTCTGAGCACCATCGAGGAGGCTCCCACTAAATGAACCCCTGTGTGCTGGTGGTGTGGCATCTCCTGTCAGATCATTTGTAACTGCTGTGGCAGTAGTGGGGTAAATCACTCTGGATAACTGCAGGATTATCTGCTTTTAAAATTAAAGGCCTTCAACCAAATAATACAGGGAAGCTGGATTATTTTGTTGAATAAAGCCTGAAAGTTTAACAGTGGAGAACTTGAATGGCAAGATTTAAGCAAGCCTTAGCTTGTGCTTGATAAACAAGCATGCTGTACCCAAAGCAAAACCATGCAAAACTTCTCAGGGTTGCAGCAAGATGGCTGCGGTGATAGCAGCACATGATTACCCTTCTGCTCACCCAGGTTTCACAGTGAAAGCAGCTTGGCGTGTTCCGTGTTCCCTAAAACTTCTTTTTCTTAATTAGCAATTCATGAGGTTGACCCCAAGCTAGCCAGGTCTGTGTGAAAATCACCATCTCAGTTACAAAAGGAGTCACAGCTCCAAGAGCACGGAAAACATTACTGAAGGGAAAAGGTGCAGCTGCCTAATGCCTCTTATGAGTAGCTATTACGGCCGCCTGTCTCCTGTAAAACTCTGGGAACGCATGCTCTAAATATAGAATAAACATTAATAAAGCACAAGCCACTTTTTCCCCTCCTGTCTTTCACACCATTACAGTTCTAGCCTTGAGGGCTCACAGGTATGCATCCAAAGGTGAAAAAGAGACTGACAGATACCTATATGCATCCAGGGTGAAGAACAAGGCTGCAGGAACACCACCACCGCCCACTTCCACGCCGCAGAGACAATTTCTGCTCTCGGTGGCAATGCCTTCAGCAGCAATGAAAATGTTCCCCCGGTAAAGCCACAGCAAGAGCGAAGGGCAGACGGAACGTGAGTCATCCAGGTGCACGGCAGACAGGGGAATGTGGGTGTGTTACCCTGTGGCTCCAAGCCAATGTGACCTCAATTAAATTTCGGTGAATGATGGGCCTTCCCCTCTTTTAAGTACACACTCATCTCCTTGGTCTCCAGAGAAATATCCACTGAGCCTAAATACAGCTATTTAATCTGGGGAGCTCTGCTGGCAGGCCTGAGTCAACACATGGCGGCGCCGGCGGCGGTGGTGGTGTTCCTCTTCCTCTCCATATCAGTTTTTCTCACCATACCTTGGGTATACTTCCTCCTACCAGCTCTTCTACCACATCCAGATCCCTGCCAGAGTCCTATGGTGCAACCACTGGTCTGCCTGTCCTCAGCTTGCAAACCATTCCTATTCCCCTGCTGCCTTAGAGCACACAACCCAACCGCACTCAGGGGAGGAAAGCCCAGGGACAGACACAGGTTAATTTGGGAATTCTTGCACTCAAATGCCGTTAAAAGTGCTTGCCAGGGACTCCAGTGAAAGCAGGCTAGCTCCAAGATCCAGCACACTCCCATAGGAAACCTGTGTAAACTAATTCTGTCGAACCGTTAGCACTCGGGGTGATTAACCGCAGCAGTCTCTGATCTTCCCTTATTAAAGAGAAGGAGAATGAAATTCACTGATTCATATCAGCTTAATATAAATCCTTGTGAGGTTCGCAGTCGAGTTCAGATGTGGCAGGATCTGGTAACCACCACGGGGGAAAAGAAGACTCTCTAGCAAGCACCCCTCCATGTGATGGGGGGTGGCTGGAGCCACTTGTGCTGGCTCACAATCAAACCCAGGCTCCCAGGCCGTGGTGTGCAGCAGACAAGTGCACAGCAGTTGCGGCTCTGAGAAGATGTTTCACTCTGATGCCACTTTTGAATACTTGGCACTCGGCAGGCAGGCAGGCATGTGCCATCTTGTTTTGAACAGCTCCATCTATATATACTAAGCGTGCTCCGGAGAGATTTGGGCTAGGGGTGAGCAGGATTAAGGACGGCTGTAGTTTGACTGCAGAGATAACTCCCTGCTGCAAGAGCTTTTGCCTTCAGTAGCTGAAATAGTGCTCTGGGGCAGCTCTGGAGGTGCTCACCCCATGTCAAAGAGGCCAGCCCTAATAACCTCAAACCCTGAGTTTAGATGCCCCAGCAAAGTGGCACATGAGTGCAGCTTTAGCAACACTGAACAAATCTTGTTTTTCAAGACATACTTACAAGACTGCTCGGTGTTTTACATATGTTTTTACGAGATACGCTTTTTGATACATGCGTTGTTTCGCTGCATCCATGTGCAATCCTGCACCTCAGCGCAACCCCAGGATGCCAGACACAACGAAACAGGTGGCAAACACAAGGTGCTGTTTCTAGCTCTCCTTACCAGAGCACTGCCTCATTTCAGTATTTCCCTCAGAGACCTCCTTAAGAGTAAGGACTGCCTCTCATGGGTTGCATGCTGTATGGCAAAAAGTGAGCAGTTGGCTCCCATCCCAAAAAACTACGGGAGTAGCAATTTGGAAATGGTTAAAGACACAGCAGCATTTCCTTTGAAATACAAAGTTACAGTCGTGTCCCTTTCAGTCTGGAAATTCATACATGAGGACAGCTTGGTTAGGATCAGGGCAAAAAAAGGGAATTAAAAAAAATCAAGTGGAATAGGGAACAATGCCCTCTTTCAAGAATGCCATTGTTCATGCAACTAGAAACCTAGGGTCCATAAAAACATCAAGCAGAAACTGAAGTTGGTTGAAGCGGATAATGCCTTACTAAATGCTAGAGTGTCTTACAAAATTCTTCAGGGTGCATAATGACAGAATGCTTGAAAAGCGAAAGAAACCAGTTTCTCAGATGAAATCTTCAGATTTCAGTACTTACAGATGTGCTAGAACATAGACCTTGCACAGATGTAAGAGGTTCTGAACGGCCAAAAAGGAGATCCTACACCTACCAAGTGTGCCCCAGCATTACTGGATGGGACAGCAACACTTCAGGCTCTCAGCACATGCCAGCTTCAATGCTGACATTGGATCTCTCACCCAGAATTCACAGGCTGAGCAACAGAGGAGGTAAAAAAATGACTGGTTTAATTGTAAAAAAGTTTTCACATGGAAAAAGCTTCAGATAAAGGATGACTCATAACTTTAATTTAGCTTTAAATACTTGCTATTTGCAAACCAAACAAGATATTCCCTACTCTCTGTGTTACCTGTAAACCAAATCAACAAAGATAGCTTTCAGTTGAACAAAGCATGCCTAGGCGATAAGGGGTGAAAAATATTTTCTGCATCATTATATTACTTACACAAACTTAGGGAGAAATGGCACTAGTCCCCACAGAAACACCACATCAAAATGTGAACTTCAGTAGCATTCCAAAGGCACATTTGGACATAAAAACTTGATAGTGCCACTTTTGTTTTAACTACTACAAAGATACAAAAGCCTCTTGCCTGCTGGTTTTTTTTTTTTCTCAGCTTTACTGGACACTACATACACCCAAAATTCCTAGCTGACAGACATTGCAAATCAGCCGGATAGTTTCTTCCCTTTTAACGAAGAGTAGTGAGAAAAACAGGTCCTATCCACCCAGCATTAATGTGGAAATCATCTGTTTGCTGCACATTCTGTCAGGCAGCTGGAACAATGAGGTCCCGGAGGAGAAGGACCATGGGGCTGGACGTGACCCGGGGCGGGCTCACCGCCCCGGCACGTGCCGCTGGAGGGATGCCGGGGACCTCGCGGCAACACGTCCTCAGTCCCTGCATGGTCGGCCTTCCCCGGCTGCGTGTGCACTCCTGTGGGAATCCTGGCTCTTCGCTGAGTGACTGGATTCCCAGGAAAAGAGCAGGTTCCAAGAGAAAGCTCCGTGCAGGTGATGGTTAAGTGGCGTTTCGTGCATGTGCCTTTTATTCTCCAAGCCAGGTTTGCTCTTTTCTCGACATTACTCGGTGCATTTTCCTTCACTCACACTAAAGTGGTTACACCGGCTTGCCTAAGAAATCCTAGGCAATGAGGCTGGGAATCCTTCATTTCTGAGAAGGCTGCTACCAAAAAATAATAAAAAAAAAAAAATCTAGAATTTTGTTATCATCGGATCCACAAGGTCTTATGGCCCCAACAGAAGTACGTCCTCTAAAAATTAATTTAAACTCAGTTGCTTTAAAAATCGTAAATTACAGTTTCACCCACACAGGTGAGATAAGTGGCAATTCAACATTCAGAGCAAAAACTTTCCATACACCTTTTTCCATAAAAAGAGATGTTACATCAGCACTGCACTTACACAATCCTGTCTTTCAGTCTTGAGACTACAAGCGCTTGCCACCACCCCCTCCTTGCCTTGGTAAACTCAACCACCAACAAATAACTAACAAACTTTCTTTGGCCGTGTCCATGCACAGAAAAAAACTAGAGCAACCATTCAGATAAAATATTATAGGTTTATTTAAAACTTATTTTCACCTTGAATATGCAAAATACAAATTCCAACAAAATGTTCATTATTACTTCGTAGTTTACAAATATACAAAATAGAAGTTTGCTTAAATTTATATTACATATTTATTATGTAAAGAACTATATAGAAAACATTTGTTCTGCTTAAGGCATATATGGGAATAAACCATTGTACAAACTATTGCACATCGAAACCACAGTGCATTACAGACTGTCTGCATAAAGTTATTTTCTTAATAAAAAAGATAAACCAGGGTTATTCACCTGATTTAGGTCATAATTGGCAATCGGAAGACAAAAAATAGTTCCTTGTCAGATATGCAGCAGTTTGAGAACTTTGGCTTCCTGTTTTTGGTACCTCTAGAACCAACAGTCACTAAGCACCATGAAATAGGCTTTTAAAATATAATTCTGTACCTGATTTTTTCCTCCTCTTTTAACATTGTAATGGCTTTTAGAAGGAAAAAAAAAAAAGAAAGTACAAGACGACATGTACATCTAATATTGCATTGAAAGGAAATTAAGGGAATGTCATTTCCCTGTGTAATATCCCCACCCTCCGAACTACATACAGTCTGTTTAACCCTGATATCCGTGACTTCCAGTCACTCCTTGGCATTCTGTAGTCCAGAAATAATTCAAGTTGGATTTACAAATGGAATGATAGAAGATCCAGTCATTGACCCCAACATCTTTGGTTCTCTGAAGTGTATAACTATCAAAAAAAAAAAGAAAGTTGCAATGTCCGTATGCAGTTATCCCTCTTTTCCACTCTTTGGAAGACTTCACCTCGATTATCTGTAGTGCTTAAAATGAGTTCTCCCCATCTTGTGGAAGACAGTCCTTGTGCTGTAAATACTGAATCTCTGCGGCAGTCGGGGGAAAGATCCACTGCTCTCCCGATCAGAAGTGCCTCTTCATGTGTAAGGCAAGGTGGTCTGACCTGGAGAACGCTCTGTCACAGCGCTGGCACTGGAAAGGGCGGTGGCCCGTGTGCTTTCTGTAGTGACGAGTGAGTTCATCGGATCGGGCAAACTTCCATCCGCAGCCTTCCCAGTCACAGTGATAAGGCTTCTCACCTGCGAGAAAAAACAAGCAGTGAAACACATCAGTTAGGGTTTTCATTTTTTTTCTTGTGGCTACCATTAGTAGTACCTTCTTTCAAGCTGTCTTCTTTCCAGTTGTCCTGGATAAAACAAAGGGTGGTCAAAAAGCAACTAACTTCTCCAAGCAGTTCTTGAACTTCTTGAAGCAAACAAGCTACAAAGACTAAAAGAGCAAGGCTGTCTTTTCAAGATGTACAGGTGCTATGAAATGCTGGTGTCATTCAAATCTTCACTAAAATGCTCCTTTTTGCCACCTTGCACATGGGACTTCAGGTCACCTGAGTGTGTATTTTTGCTGGTGGTGTTACACAATCAAATAGCAACCAGAAATAGCTCAGCAGACAACGTATTTAGATAATTGCAGGTCTCAAGAATTAAAAAACAGCCGGAAACTGTTTTCATTAGCTCGGCCTGATTAAGGACTCAGTCTTACTAGTGTCTTCATTATACAAAAAACACTGTTGATGGCATGATGAGCTTCCCTAACAATTACAAACTCCCTGTCCTACACATCCTGGGGACGGTGCTGACTGGCTTGGGGCAGATGTTCACTGATCACTTGCCTGATTTCTTTCCCCCTGCTGCCATTACCTGAAGAGGTAGCCTAACTACTGCAGTGCCAGTGTATTTTCCCTTTCCCACCTCCTCTTCAGGAGAAAGTTTTGAATCAGGTTCACAACCCAGGGATTCAAATTATGCAAATTCCCAGGTTATTTAGTCACTGTTACAGAATGCCCACGCTGGCGAAACCTGTGTGCTGTACCTGCTTTCACAAGCTCAGCTACTGCAACTCTGCACTCAGCTGCAAGGTTAAAGCGTGAAACTGGTCTCAGATACACACTTGGGACAGATTTTCTCCCAATTCTAGCAGCGGCCAATCAAGAGCTAAACTCTGCTGGTGCAGGGGGACATGTTCTCCCACAGGCAGGTGAGGCACCCCATCAGAGCTGCCAGCTCAGCTGAAAGCCCCTGCTCTCCACGGGATCCATCTCGGTTTTCCCAAAAAGGGAGCAACAGCTCGCAGAGGTGCACAACCTCCCGCCCTACAGCCAGCCAAGAGAGAGGGGTGCATGTGTAAAGCACTTAACCCCCAGCAAAGAAAACAGCTATCTCCGAGAGAGGTCTGCTGCCGTCCTCCCAAGTGGGCCAACACCATACAGAGCAACAAACCCCAGCCGGCTTCCAACTACCTGCCAGTTAGCTAGCCACATAGCAAGACAGGAGTAACAAACTCCGACTTGGCAAGAAACCCACCCGCTCCCACATCTGAGTCACTCCGAACCATTAAGCAAAATGTCAAGCCAGTAAGAGAAGACTGCACAGGACTTCACGTAGCCAAGGGGGGAATGAAAAAAAAAAAAAGCCCGGAAACCCAGCACAGAAAAGTTATCTCTTGTTGCTTTTAGCCCTCCTCCTGTGCTCACGCCCTTCTACTGTCCGAGGGAGTCACCCCGCGCCCCTCAGGCCAGGACATCCCCCTAACCCCGCAGCGGGACTAACCTGTGTGGGTTCTCAGATGCGCCTTGAGATGAGAGCTCTTGGTGTAGGTTTTGCCGCAGCCTGCATAGTCACAGGTGTGTGTGGCCGTCCTTTTCCTAGGCCATGACCGCCGTCCCCTCTTGGGCTTGGTCTCCTCAGGCAGGCAGCTCCCCGGCGGCATCAGCTCTAGAGGTGGACAAGGAGGAGTGAGCACCGCCGCGGCCAGCGCCAAAGCGGGGATATCCGCTGCCCCAGCACCACGGGGACTCACCTTGGTACTGGAGCGTGCCGGGAGGGAGCTGCTCGGACAGGAAGGCGGGGTAGCCGGGGGCCGGGGGGTAACCCGGGGGCAGCGGCAGCGGCGGGTGGCCGAGCCCCGGCGTGGCGGGGAGACAGTCTCTGCCGCTCAGCATCTCCTCGGGCCCCAGCGAGGGCGTACTCCGGGCGGGCAGCGGGCGGCTGCCCAGGGTGAAGTCGTGCTGGGGGGCTCCTCGGGGGCTGCTCCCGTGCGGCGGCGGCGGGGCCAGGGTGCACGGCGGCGCGGCCTCCTGCTTGATTTTGGGGCACATCCGCGGCAGGGAGGTGTAGGGCGCCCCGGAGACGTCGGCGCCGGGCGGAGGGGCGGCGGGGCCGCTCTTGGAGCTAAGCCCCGGGTGGCTGTACTCGCCCACCGCCTTCACCACGAACTTGCCCTGCAGGCTGCCCAGGGGCGGCAGCGCGGCCGGCGCTGGTAG
>VZTH01005077.1:423369-439701 GCA_013397815.1 Aleadryas rufinucha
CGTCCAGCCGCGCGGAGCCGGCGCAGCGCCGCCGCCGGGGCGGTGCCGCGGGAGCGCCCTGCTGCTGCTGCTGCTTCTTCTTCCTCGGCGCTGCGCGGAGCGGGGCGCGGGGCGCTAGCGGTGCCGCGGGGACGAGGAGAAGGAGGAGGAGAAGGAGGAGGCGGCGGCCGCCGCCTGGCAACGCGGCTCCGGCACCGGCAGGGCGGCGGCGTGAGGCGTTTCCCGAGGAGCCGCGGCCATGTGGGGAGCCGGGCAGGACGGACGGGGCGCGGTGGTGCCAGTGGCGAAGGAAGGATGGATGGAAGGAGGGATGCGCCGGGCGCGCTCCGCCGCCGCGCCCCGCTCGGCACTGCGCGGTCCTGTCGCCGCCGCTCCCTCTTATCACCTCACCTCGCGGGCGCGCCGCCCCCGCCGCCATGGCGACGGCGACAACAAACGGACATGTGGGGAAAAGGGGGGGACGGGGCGGGACAGGCCCCGGGAGCGCACAGAGAGAGCGGGGGCTCCGCCCCGAGCGGCCCGTGACGCGAGCGCGGGCGGTGACGCGGGCGCGGGGGGGCGGGACACGGGGACACACGCGCCGGGAATGCCCGTGCGCCGCGGGGGCTGCCGCACCGGCGGCGGGGTGGGAACTCCCGTCGGGAATCGTCGGCCCCGCGCGGAAGGGAAGGAGGTGGAACGGAGCATCCTGAGCGGTCGGCGGTGCCTCAATGCCTCTCCGCTTTCCCCTTAGCCTTGCATTTTCCTTTTTTTAAATCGCTTTTAGTTTTCTTTAGTTTTTTTCTTTAACTTTTTCTTTTATTTTAAATTTCTTTTTTATTTCTTCCCTACTTTTTTCTTTTCCCTTTTCCTTTTTTTTTTCTTTTTTCTTTTTTTTTTNNTTTCCTTTTTTTTTTTTTTTTTTTTTTTTTTTTTTTTTTTTTAATTATTTTTTCTTTCCCCTTTGTGTTTCATTTTCCGAACCGCCTCGACGGCGCGGTCCTTTCACACGGCCCGTGCCAGCCTTGGGCTATTCTCGGCTCCTCTGTCACCGGGACCCAGCGGTCCGGGGAGCCGCGGCCGGGCAGCCCCACTCCCGTCGGTGCCGAAGGCGCGGTGGGTGCGAGGCTGGGAATACTTCGTAAAATAAAATTTTAAAAAATATTAAAAAATGAAAAAAAAAAAGAGAAATTAAAGAAAATTACAAAAGTGTCCCAAAACAGCACAGCCTCGCGGGGAACCGCAGAGAACGGCGCGGGCTCCTCCAGAGGGCAATGGCGAGCCGGCGCCGCGCAGCCCCGACGGGCTGTGTCCCGGTGCTCCCCGATGCGCTCCGTCCCGCCCTCCGTGCGGCGAGGAGCCACGGAGGGGCTGTGTCTCGATCCCCCCGGAGGTGTCCCGCTCTGTCCAGCGGGGTCTGAGGGCTGTCCCTCTCCCGGCAGCGTCCCCGCTGGCCCCCGGCGCCGCCGGCCGCTCTCCAGAACTGGTCGGGCCGGAGGGGTGAAGTCGCAGCTCTGCGTGATTTGCAAACATGAGCCTGAGTAACTTACTATGACTAAATTAAA
Organism: Aleadryas rufinucha; assembly: GCA_013397815.1. NCBI lineage: Eukaryota > Metazoa > Chordata > Aves > Passeriformes > Aleadryas > Aleadryas rufinucha. Next base: position 424,914 of record VZTH01005077.1, read on the forward strand.
CCCTAAAATAATAATAAAACGCCGGGCTTTATTTTGCCGAGCTGGTTTTACCGGTTTTGTGTTATGAATGTTAATTATTAATAACTTTGGCACTAAAAAGCAGAGCGGTTTGTTGTTTTTTTTTTTTTTTTTGTTTCTTTTCCTGCGCAAGGTCCGTGTCTTGGCAGAGGATGTGCCAGGAACTACCAGTACAAGAAGGATTAGTGTGGGGAGATGAAGGCTGGTGAAATATAGGACGATGCCCAAAAAGAGAAGGGAGGCACTTTCCCCTTTCAGCCCTCTCGGAGCAGGTCCCAACTGTGACTCCCATCCGGGGATTCTGCTCTGAGACTCTCTGACGACCACTCTGAGCATCCAAACTGAATGCAAACAGTTTTAGATCTAAACCACCCTTCTAGCTTGGTCTCAGGAGAAAGCCCCTGATGTGGAGGTTTGCAGTTCTCTGAACATTTTTTCCCCATCAGTTGTTTTTTGTTTGTTTCCTCTTGCTGTAAATTTGTTAATTTCCAGGTCTCCCAAGCAGTGCAGCATTTTCCTGATCCAAATTTCAAACTCAGGATCACTTGAGGCCAACATCAAAATTAAAATCACATCTCTTATTAGAAATAGGAGAACAAGAATGCTTCAGAAGCAGATAAGTGATCTGATATCTTTGAAACAAATGCCAGCACTTCACGGGTTCCAGGAAGAGAAGGTTTGAATATTGCGGACTGAAATAATACAGGTCTGCTTTCACAATCTTTCATTAAAATAGATTTGATTGCCTTGTTTCTGGATAATTCAGGCAGACACGTGTGAGGTATGTGTAAATTCATGTTAAAAAGATGTGGCCCACTTTCATCTGAGTCTTGATTTTGACTTCTGTAACTGTTGGCGGGGTGCTTAAAAAAGTGGATGTTTGCAGGCATTGGTAAGTCCAAAGACACCTGCATTTGAACATCCCACGTAAAGATCAACACATTCTTTTTTTCACTAATGAAGCACATTAGTGATTTCCTCCCTTAAATGATAAGGACTGTGATTTAATGGTACTGAGTGTGCAAATTAAATGCATGAAGTTTGCAACTGCTCACAGCTAATGCTTTCCCAGCCTACACAACAACCTAAATGCTGTTTTCTTAGGACAGATTTATTTTAACACTCCTTCTGTCACCAGCTGACCATTTCTCCAAGCCTCAGTTTGCTCCGAATTTCCCAATTTTCTCTAAAACTTTCCTTCCACTAACTGAGATCACAGCATGTTTCTGTGCTGTTCAAAGCCAGCTCAGGGATTGCCTAACTCAGATAGAGAATTGCACGGAATTTGTGTCCCTCTTGCCTTGGGATGTGCAATGACATTTTTCCAGATGATGCTGCGCTGGGACAGAAAGGAGTCTGCTGCAGCCCTCGCTGTGCCAGACTGCTGTGGCCTCTGTGTGTTTCTTCCCTTCCCTAGGAAGAAGGAAGTTTCTTCCACATTTACCACATCTCACTGTGGGAGTGGGCTTGCCCTAGACTTGCCTCTGGTGCTGCTCACCCGTTTTGGCAGAAGAATTATTACCTGATGAAGACAACTCTTATCAATGGCCAAAGTGTAGAGCAGAGTAAAAATGACCGAGTGAAAGGCCTTAGTGTCCAGCCTGAGTCAGTGCTAAACTGGTCACCTGTGAGTATAAACCACAAAAGACAGAAAGAAGCCAAGGAAGAACACAGGTTTCTGGAGCAGAGACAGTCCTCAGGAAATGGCATCACACATTAAAAAACATTAAGAACATCAACAAGAAGAAAAAACAGTTGAGCCGATTGTGCCTGAAACAAAGACCAGTCTGTTTATCTTGATATGTTTATTTTAAAGCTTAAGTTTGGAACTTGGTTTTCAACAAACTGCCTCTCAGGAACCTCAGTGTGCAGCTCACCCCCTTGGATTTGGTTGTCTGTGGGAGCAGCTGATGGCATCAGGGACTGCAGACTTTGGGAAAGATTGTGTCACAGTTTTGTTGGGGTCGGACAACAAGATGCTTTCCTGACATCTTTGGGATCGCAGTGTGTTATCCCTGCAGCAGGCTGCAGCAGGAAGGCTACAGGGCCAGCAGCTGCCGGGGCCCCTGCTCCAGTCCTGGCACCACATAATGAAAAGAGAACTGGGAACAAACCCATGATGCTGGGTTGCATCCAATAAAATCCCTGTTGCTGATTCATCAAAAGCAGCAATTCCATAATCCTTGGTGCTGCGCTGCATTTTTGCCCTGACAAAGTTGCTGGAAAGCAGGTGAAATTAGAGGAGATGCAGCATGTGGAGGGTTTCCTAGGTCCCATGCCACCCAAATTAGCTGCACTGCAGCCAAGAGAGAGGGAAGGTGTGAGAGCTCACACATACAGCTGTGTGCTGTGCTCTGCAGTGCTGAGGATTCACCCTCCTCCCACAGGATCTCTGCTCACCAAGGAGCATGAGACAGTCCAGAGCCATGGCCACCGAACTGCCTTCCTGGGCTCTCCTTCGGGGAGACCTGTCCTAGGGGATCAGTTTTCTTGCCATGTATTGTATATTCCTCACCAAGTGTAACTGAGCTCAAGTTTTATTTATCTGTTCCTGCATGGGTTGCTTTGTTTTTGTTAAACAGAAATAAACCCCTGCTCAGCTGGCAGTTATAGCTGTGGATTATTGGTACAGTGCAAAGGGCACATCTCTGAAGATTGTGAGCAGCTCCAGGCAGGTTCCAAGCAGGTAGCGAGTGCGTACATACACAGATGGCACATGCACACTTAGGGTCATAAATGTTTATGCTGAGAATGTCAGCAGTGCCTGTGGCCAGATCTGTTCTTACCTGGCTTTTGAAAGCCCAGCCATATCTTGTTCATAGGTATTTTACTTTTTTAGGAGGTGTTTAAAAGACGTGTGGATGTAGGACATGGTTTAGTGGTGGGCTTGGCAGTGCTGAGTGGAGAGGTCAGGTTGTGGTTCCCACTGAATTTCCCCCCAAGGTGATAGCTCCTGTCCGAAATTCAGGTGTCTCTTTCCAGAGGTGCTGATTCCCTCATCCAGTACCATCCATTCAACCTCACGAGCCCCTGGCAGAGCCAACCACTGCCCTCACACAATTTAGTACCACCCAGGATCGCCTGCATGCAGCAGCTTTCTGCTTTCAAACAATCCAGGGGTTGTTGAATTCCTCTAAGAGACAAAAATACCTTGAGTTGTTATGGAAAATAAAGAGCTTCTCTTTCTTCTTCTTTTTTTTTTTTTTTAGGACTTGAAACCAGAAAGATTTATAATTGGNTTTTTTTTTTTAATTTAAATCAAGCATAAACATCCCTGCTTTGATGAGTTAGCCCCATTTGTCATTGTTTTTAATGTGTTTGCCCCATCTTTGAATTTAGATGTTCCCCAAACTCTAACAATTACTTAAATGAGTAGCTCCCACAGTGGGACTGGTGCAAACAAGAGCTCCACAATAAGCATCCTTTTCAAAGTCCTGCATGTGATGTGGGGACACTCGCACACAGCGAAGAGGATGAATTCTTGTTTATTTGTTTGTTTGTGATTTTTTTTTTTCTGCATGCATGAGGCCGATGCATTGTATTTTTCCAGACCCAATGGAGGAGTCATAGAAAAATAGAGAAGACTTGAGAAATGATCAGCTGCTAGCTAACCAGATGGTCCCCACTGATGGGTGATAGGTTTGGTATGTGCTAGAAGATACAGGGAAGTGTATCCCTGAGAAGACCAAGTTGCTTTGTGGAGCTGTCTCTGAAGAAGAAGCCAGGAACGTGGATTACTATTAATTCACCTTTCTGCATCCTCCTTCAGGACCAGATTCTCTCATTAATATCTGTGTGGCATATTTAAGGCATTGCTGTCCAGTAGCCTCTGGAACTTCTAATTTATCCATGTTTCTGGAAGAATCCCTCTTTTTGCTCCAAGAAAGGGTTTTACTCTTTGATGATCTCCCAGTTCCCTCAATCTCTGTGGAAAAACTACACAGGAGAGATCTTCCCCATCCTCCCTGTCCTAGGCCCTTCCTTCTCAGTATTCCTCACTTTTTAAGTGGCAATCTTTAACTAATTATATCTTTTAATAAAAATGAAGCACCTTACTACAGATTTGGCTTCCCAGAACATTCCCAAGCAGTGGCAGTATAAAATCAGTTCACCCTTCTCCTGCCTGTGTAATTCCGAAATGGAGCGATGTCCTCACTCATTTAAATTTTCTTGTGGTTGCTGAAGCTGATTGGAGCAGGGAGACTTCGGCACACCTGCTCTGATGTTCGGTGTTTCTTTTGCATGTAGAAAAACTGGCAACATTTTGCTACTGTGGAAGTTCTAATACTGCAGAAATTCAGGTTTCAACACGCACCAAGGAAAAGTCGGCTGTCGCTGCTTGAGGATTTTTTAAACCTTTATCCCTGGTTAACTCTGAGTTTCTTTTGTTTGAGTAAAAGTGGTGCTTCTAAGGAATGTAATCGGAGTTGATGACACTCTTCCTAACAAAGAATTAAGGTGTCAGATAGGAGAAAAATAGAAAATACAGGAGATAGCTGCTTCTTGTGTGTAATGCACTTGAATTTGCATAAGAGAGCTTAGCGGCAAAGTGCTCTTGAGTTTAACCAGGAGTATTTGCAATTAGATTTGTGCTAATGAGCTGGGTAATCACAGGACAGTAAACAACACCTCTGCCATCTTTCAGTGGTTCCTCCCACTCAGTGTTGTGGATAAATTGACCTAGACAGCTGATTCACCCAAGATGTCTTTCTAAACTATTTGCTATGCCGAAGTCAAGAACATCTGTTGTTTCCCTGCACCAGCATCCAGCAGAGGAAACGATTAGATAAATATCCCCCTCATTTGAACAGGAATAATGACATTGTAGGAGAGCACTGGGAGAAAGGACCAGCGCTGCCTGCTCTGAGAATAAATACCAGGCTTTCCACATTGTTTCCATAAATGCCTCTAGCTTTGCTCCAACGTTAATGGACCAGCAGGAGCCCATTACTCTATGATAACAGTCCTTTGCTCATTTAATGAGAGCAATATGGCAACTGCTCTCCGAGTTTTGACATAGGCACTGCATAATGGTGGCATTGCTGAAGGACAGTTTTGGTGGCTCCATCGCTTCCAGAGAAGCTTTGTGCAGCTTTTTTCCAGGGCAGCAGCAGAGCCAGGACAGCAGCAGAGCCAGGACACTGTCCAGTCAAGAGGCACACGGATGGCTGGTGGCACAAAACAGTCCCTGCCCTGGGGGACACCTCACCACGGTTGTCCTGCACCAGCAGAAGGGTTGAAGCTGCCCATCCTGAGTGTGAGGTCCACTGCTCACTTCAGGGGCTGCCATCAAGCAGACTGCAGGGCCCTGAGACGGGGGACAAGAAGTGCCATAGGAAATCAGTAATGAGAAAACATGGGGAAATTAATAATGGTGCATTCTGAGCAGGGTTTGAATAGCACGCGGTAATTGAGGCCCGGGGCCATGCTCTGCACAATGAGGAAGAAACAAAATAAGGAATAGCTGCTCATTAGGCTCCAGATTCAGCCAGTCTGAATTCCACCTAAGTCTTTGTGCCAAGTGCTTCCTACTGGCAGGCGCTGGGCCTTCGGGGATGCCGAGTCAATGGGAAGCCCTAGGTGGAATTTAGTGCAGGGATAAATCTGTCTGACACCGAGCAGCACCTACCTTGAGCAATCCCTCAGTGACGCAGAGCTCCTCTGGAAAGTAGCTTGTGATCTTGCAGTGCAAGAAAGGGGCCAAGAGACGGCAGCATGGGCAGCTCTGGTTCTGGCACATCCAGTTTGTTAGCACAGAAATGTTGTGCGCCTGGTTTTGCAAGGTTAATTTTTTCACAACTTTTTTTTTTTTCTTTTTTTAATGGGAGGCAGAACACCATCCATTTGTGGAGAAATTATACAGCTAAACTTAAAAAAGAAGTATTTTCTTCTGAGCTCCTTTAAAGTTTCCCCAAGTAAATTAGCTAGACTCTTTGTAGCGTAGATTTGTGACTTAAGAGAACCAGTGCAGCCAAGGCTGCGAATAAAATGTGCAAGTAATTAAGATAGAGTATTTACACCAGTTAATAATTTTGGATGCTGGCATCCCATGAGTGAGGACATACTCACTGTGAGATGAATCCATGGTTTTTACCCTCAGAAGACTGATTCCAAGGCGTGTTTCTATCAATAAAATCTACTTTGCTTTACAAATCCATTGTCTTACACAATAGACGGCAGTGACTCAGTGGAGGACACCTATCTTACCCTCTCAATTAGGAGCGTAGATCTGCCTCCAGAGGGAGGGAGAGAGAAAAAGTGAGCCTAGAAATCTATTTGAAGCACTGAAACACCTCTGTGAGGGTGAGCTTTTGGTGGGCTGAGGCTGGGGAAGAAGAGTTTATGTGGATATTTCCCCAAAGGGATACAGGATGCAGGATTTACCACAGCACTGGCAGCTCTGGCCTTCAGTGCCAGACATGATTTTTAAAGTTAAACTAGATTTTGCTGTGACTGAAAGCTTCTCAACCAGACAAGTGACACCTTCTTTACACCCAAATCCATGTGTGTGTAGCTGTAGCTCCATCACCTAAAAAGGGGCTGGTCCTGCTCTGCATTATATTGTAAATCTGGTGACCAAAAAGGGTATTTAAGTCCTGTGACTCCTCCTCTGAATGCTTACATTTTTCTCACAGACGTATAGTGAGATCCTAAATCTCCCACTCTGCTTTGGTCATGAACCAGGGAAATATGATGAGATGATTGGACTGTAAAGGAAAGGAAGATGTCTCTTTAATTTAATGGAGTTTTAATTCACTTGGTGAGGTACTAGCAAGACCCATCATCTGGACGTGAGAGCCATGAAAATCCAAATAATATTTCTTCTCTGTAAGGTGGACAATCAGCTGGCTGCCACCTTTTAAATGGGCATGAGGTGCTGACAGGTAGAGATCTCTTGGAAGTTACTGCATGTTGTGTATTTGGTATTACAGAGAGAAGAAATTCCTTTAATCCGAGACCCAAATTGCAGAAACCTCATCACTGCACATCTGTTCCTTGCAATATTTTATCATTGCACATCTGGTCCTTGCAATATTTGCAGCTTCTCTGTGAGCTTTTTTTCTCCAGGCTACTCGTGTCTCTGAGCCTCCTATGCATTGCCTCTCCTTTGCAGATATTACTGATGTTGTTTTGTTGTTTTGGCTCTCCCAGGTTGTCCCTGGTCTACATGTTCTTCAGTATCATTTGCCCCTGCTCTGCCATTTTCCCCCATTTTTCTTCCATTTTCCTCTTCTTTAGGTAGCTAAAAGTAGAATCACAGAATGGTTTGGGTTGGACAGGACCTTAAAGATCATCATGGTCCAACCACCCTGCCACAGGCAGGGACATCTTCCACTTGACCTGATTGCTCAGAACTCCATCCTGCCTGGCCTAATCTGTCTGAAAAAAACCCCCCATTTCTATTTGAAAAAAAGCTCTTCCCTTCCCATATCTCAGAGCTGTCATAATTTGGGTGAAAGGAGCCTCCTCAACTGCCTGGTGAAGCCTTGGGACAGGCAAAGCCCAACAAGCTCCCTGCCAAGTAATGCTGGCTGAATTCACTCACATTTCCTTTTGGGAAAAGGCTGGCCTGACTCTCAGCCATCAGAGATTACTGTGCCCAGGAAAGGAGTGGTGGCATCTTCATCTGTGCCCAAGTTTTTGGAAGTTTTGGAGACGTTTTGGAGAAGCTTTACAGGATGACAATCAAGACAAACACTGTGTATTTCAGGTGTCCAGAAGGCTGCACATGAAGTTTCTCTAGATCAGCCTGGAGTGCTGGTACATGGTCAGCTGCCTTCTTGGTTATGGTGGAAAAACATGCAAAAAGACTGCAGAATAAAGAATTTGCATCAGGGTACATGAGCTCCCTCACCATCCCAGTTCTTGGGTCTGCTTCACGGTGACTCAAAAGCTGTGGGTTGCTTGAATTCATAGTCCAGTAGCCTGAGAGAGGACATGACAAAGAGACGTCTCCAGACAGTGGTAATGAACTTTTCTTGACTCAGTTTCCTTCTGTTGCTATGTTACATCCTTTGCATCATTCCACCCCACTCCTGGGTGCTGGTATTGACAGCCCCTGGCTGCTGCAGGTGTTTATCACATCAGATTTTCACTGCCCATCCTCCCCCTGCTCTCTGTGTGCTCATCACCACTGACTGCTCACTTCTCTCCTAAGCACTAATATTTCACAGGAGGTTTTCTCAGCCATCTGTGGCTTCCTTCTGCACAGTCCATGCAGATGTGGAAGACACCTACCTAGCTTTTGTGTCGCACGGTGTTATGCAGACACACTGAAAGCATGACCCTGAAGGACAAACATTTATTTCCATGGCTTAAGAGTGGTCAAGGCCACAGCATGCTGGAAGGACCTGGAGCTGTAGTTCAAAGTATCACATGGAAAATTTAAATACTGTGAATGAAATATTGAAATACTCTTATTTAATTTAAGGTAAGGGCTCAGATAATGTTGTTTGGGAATAGAGGATGATTTTAAGCCCCAGAATTATGTTGTGCTAGGTGTGGTACTGTGAGGAAAAGAAACAATCTTTTATTGTAGTAGGAAAGTGATTGAACGGCACTGCCTGGAACAATTCTAAGTGTAGAGTAGAACAGACAGTGATGGACATATTAGCTGTGATGTGAATAAGTGTTTTTTACTGAAATTCTGGAGAAAAGGAAAATTAGCAGCCCGTCATGCAGCAGTCAAGTCACAGTGTTGGGCCGGTGAGTCAGAGTCATCTCCATGCTCATACTCGATGGGATAAGCACAGACCTATGACTTCACTCCAGGAATGAGCCACTTGTGGAGGGCAGCAAATACTCAGGTAGTTGCCAATTTCCAGCAGGGGTGGGGAAAAGTTAAAAAAAATAAATGGGTTGAAAAGGAGGTCCTGCTTCTTTCTTCACCCATGCCTATCCTTTTTTGTGCAGTTTTATGACTATCCTATCTCACACGCTTACTACTTTTTTTTTTTTTTCTTGGAGCTATGTAGGGAATCCACAGGAAATGAATTGAGCCAAAGACATGAGATAGTAATGAGATATTTCTTTTCCTGGTGGATCTTTGGCTGAGATAATCTGAATTCAGTGAGGCTGAACTGATTAGTAAGAGGTGGTGAGACCTGGGGACACTGACTTCAGTGGTGGTGCTATTTTCTTTTTTTTTTTTCTGAGAAAAGGCCAGTGAAAAACTGTAGATTAGCAGTTGCTCTTCCATTCCTGCATCCTGCAGGAATCCTGTGGGTTCTGCCATCTTTTCCCTTGTTCTGTGACAGCCCTCCCTCCTTCACTTCATAGATTGGCTTCACAGATTCTCTTCAAAAAGAAAAAAGCTTGTGGTGCTTTCCTTCCACACCTTTCCTACAATCACACCTGCCAGAGAGATTGTGAGCTGGTAGCACACCTGGGAGAAAAACATTACTTTGGTGATGGTCCCCTACAATAATTTCTTAATGTTTATCAGAGACTAGTAGTGCATGTAAAATACACGTCACTAGTAGTGTTAAGTTTCAAGGAAACCTGAGTGGGCCTTACCGCACAATTTTTAGATCTTGACTAGTAGATGGTGTTAGAGTCTGGTTCGTTCATGGGATCTTGATAAAAAGTAAAAAACTGTGTGGTATACCATTTTTTCCCTCCTTGTTCTCTTAAAGCAATGAGCCCAAGAGCTTCTTCATGGATATTTGGTGTCTCAGAGAAAGTGATCCACTCCCTTCCCAATGTCTGTGTGGCCTGCAGTTACATCTGAAGTATTTGTCACTGAGATATTATTTTAGCCCAGGCTAACAATTTGGGATAACTGGCATAGCATAAGACCATATTTTTGGTTTTTTGTTTGTTTATTTTTTCGATTAAATTTACCTTTTCAAGTCATTCATAGAAAAGCTGTCAGCAGCTTGAAGGCTCTTTACTTGATGAAGAGGACACACCATACAATTCTGATAATTTTTCAGGAACACATAATTCAGCCCTACTTAAATATACTTCCCTGGCAAAGCATGTGTAGCCTTTATTGGAAACTGATCAGCATGCCAAGTTTCAGCTGTTAAATACGAGTTTGGGTTGTTCAAGGATGAAAGAAAGTAATACTTTTTCTTGGCATGTGAGTATATCAGAAACATCCATGCTAAATGTAATCAGACGTGAAACAGAGGGAGAAAAATGAGCCCGCAGAAAAAAGTTAGGCTTCCTTCACTTGAAGAAAAAACACAGCAAGTTCCGGATTCAAAAAGTATTTCCAAGCTGGTTAACAATTAAAAACAGTAGAAACGCTAATTCCGTGTGAAAGGTCTGTGCTATTTTTAACTGTGCCGTAAATAGGCTGGTGTAGGATGTGGTTAGCAAGGCCAGAGCCCTATTAAAATGAGGGTATTTACTGGGCAGCTGGAGTGGTGTTTCTCACTGAATCAAATCTCTTTTCTGCATGCACGTTGGTGGTTCCACCTTGAGGTGTTAGCAAAAGAAATAAGGACAGCATGAGCCTTTTTTCCCTTGAATAGCCAGAGAGCTGCCTCGGCCTGAGAGCAGCCTCTGGACACCTGCCCTCTGCTTCATGTCTCTGGTTTTTTCCCAAAACTTTGACAGCAACCCATGAGTGTAGATCAGCCTCTGGAGGAGGACAGGCAGCCCAGCAGGACTATCCCCAGACCCACCACAGCAGTAAGAAAAAGGCAGCTCAAAACAATTTGCTGCTTTGGCATTTCAGCTGAACTTCTCACTTCCTCGTGTTTACTTGCTGTGCCTTTGTTCTCCAGTCTGGAAATGCTGTTTTCAAGCCCTTTTGTGCCCGTTTGTGCCTTTAGCTGTGTTCTGATCATGTGCAAAATGTAGCTCTGAGTGCAGTTTTGTGTCTTGGAAGCCCACGGTGGGTCACAGCAGCGAGCAAGCAAGACTGCAGGAAGTCTCCTCTGATCCAATTTCTCCACCATTTTTTGTGATTTCTTTACCTCCCATGAAATGGGACTGCTGCAGTGGGTAGAAGGGGGGGATTTGCTGACTCTTCTTGTTCAGCTCGGTTGTGGCTGTGTGTCTGTCTCAGGCAGACACACGAATCGGTCTTGAGTCCACGGTTTTGACAGTGCAGCTCACACAGGCCTCACCCAGAGGTTACATCTGCCAGAAGACAAATGCCTGGGGCTGTTGCTGCCTTCTTGTGGACACCTGCCCTTGGTGTGGGCAGCAGAGCTGTTGAGGACTGACCTCACCACCGCGGGTGACACGTGTCCCTCGACCCCAGGATGTGGAGACGGGACTCCTGGCTGTGGAGCTGTTATTTTGGCTTCTGCACCTGGCTTTCCTTCTCAGGGTAAGCACAGGCACAAGGAGTGGGTTGTGAGGCTGGTCTTTCCCTGCCACACAAGCCAGGAGGCAGCTGGGGCTGGGGCTGTGCCTGAGAGGTGTTTAAACACGGGCGCCATGTCACTGCTAAATGCAAAGTCATTCAGGGTGGCTTCACCTTTGTGGCCACCCCTGTACTGGAGATCTGGAGGAGCTGGTTGAGATTTCCTTCTGAAGGCAAAAACATGACCTAAAGGAGTGCAGTGCTGAGGTGGGAAATGGGTTGTTTTCCTCCCTTAACCATGAACCTTCACAAATGCCAGCCAGGCTGAGTTCTCAGCGTTACCGGATTTGCCCTGCTAGACATGAGTGTCCTGCTGTTTGGCACAGCAATGTTCCTGTCTGGTATCTAGTGAACCATCGTTAACAAAACAAAGAGTAATAGTTTGGTGAAAGTGCAGAGTCGATAGTGCTGAGTAATGTATTTGCATACTGGCATATGCTCTATGAAAGTAAATAAGATTATGTCAAACTCATCTGGAAGAGAGTTAATTTAACATCCTGGCTAAAGTTATGCAACCACAGGGAGGCGGGGTGCAGGGGGGTGGATGTAATAGACTGGCTGATGAAGCCTGGGGGACAAAATGTCCTAGTGGAAATTGTATGTAGCACAAAAGAATGTAACATAAGAACCCAGCAGAAGAGCACCGATTCCAGGCTGCTTATATGCACACACAACTGTTTTTCTGTTAGTTTTAGGAAGGCACGGGATGATGAGAGAAGGGAAAAATAAAAAAAAATTAAATATCTGTAAGATAGATTCGATGTCTCCTTCGTATTGAGGTCTAAGTTGCTTCTTGGTCCTGATTCAGGAAAGCCCCTGCAGGACACAGAGGGCGTGAGCAAGCCTCGGTGCAGCTGATGGATGATGGCCAGTCTGTATTTCAAGCTGCACGGTTGAACAAATGCTCAGGTCCTGTTTCCAATAGCTGACAGCCTGCCAGAGATGATCCCCTCCCAAGCACGTCATGGGCTGAGGAGCTGCAGAACTTCAGGGGTGTTTGGACTTGGACCCAACCTTCCCGCTTGAGCTTTGATTTTTAACAATTCGTTTCAGGCACTTGTTTTGAGCAACTCCAGATTTTTAGGCAGCTTTGCTCTGGACTCTCCACAGAAGCTTTGTGTAGTTCGTGTTTCTGTCTGTTTATTGTAGGCTTGGAGCTGGCTTTGCTGTAGAGAAATGAATGTGCTTCTTGCAATAAGCAAAGTTTGAAATGCAGACCAAACCTTTTGAAGATTTTTGTGTTCGGTATTGCAGATCACAGCAGACAAAGCTCTTTTCCTCTCTGCTGATTGTCACATGTCTAAAATTGATCTGGCCCTCAGCACTAAATCCATGGAGTGAGTTATTAAAGCCTGTTTGAGAACAATTTCTTCTCCAAGGAAATACAAGCATAAGGCTGTCAGGTATATCCAGATTTGTGAACAGTTAGATCAGTGATACGTGCTCACAACAAGGTGATGGGAGCACTTCTGTGCTGTTTGAGTCAGTACTGCATCAACCTGCAGTACTTAGGGAAGAAATATCTTCAAGCATAATCACAGGGTGAGGATGGGGAATTTTAGGACACAATTCATGTTTACAATAAGGACCATGGATGGCAAATCTACCTCCAACAGCAGTGGGCACAAGAAACTTGATGCTAAGGTTACTGATGTCACTAAATACTCCTGCATGGTTAATTTGACAATGTCTTTTGTGTAAAATTGACATAGGGATTGGAAGCTTCTCTATCTTTATGCGGGAGCTCTGCAAAGACTCTGAGCCTGCTTCTCAAGCTGCAGTGCAAGCAGTGGTTCCTGTGGCTGTGTACCCTTGTCTGAACTACACTACAAAACCTGGTCTACACTAGAAGGGCAGGGATTTGCACCTTTTTGCTCCGGGTGAGGCAGATTTTGTGGGCTCATTGTGACCAGGGGAGACAGATAATTCCAGAGAGTGCTGTACAGCAAATACTTAATCCTTTTCACTGACTCCTCAGGAGGAACCCAGGCTGCAAGAGTCAAAATCTAAGGTCAGGTAGAAGGAAAATGAAGCTGGAGATCATGGGATCCTTGCAAAACTGAGGGACCCACAGGAGGGGCAAAGGCATTTCAGTATCAGGGAATTTATCTGCAGCAAAGAAAAGTAGCCAAAACCACTCATTCTCAGCACCCAGCTTTAAAGTGATGCTTCAAAGAAAGGGGCAGTGAGTCCTGTGAGGGGTGGTACTAGGATGGCACATCTGTTGTGTTGTGAAGCCTGATTATGACACAACCACCTCTTCCTGGGAGCAAGTTTTACCTCACTGGCATGAGGGATGTGCTGTCAGCACCCCAGCGACACTCTCCTTGCATGAAGTCATCTGGCACGTGAAGCTGGAAGCTTGAAGGAGAGATAAATAAGGAGTTGGAGGAAAAACTAGAGAAAATATGATTTGTCCAGGGGCATTTCAATGAACTTGAAACAGAAGTCTCTTGAGTCTGGAATGGCCACAAAACAGAGAGCTGGAGTCTGTGCTAGCAAAGAGGGAATATGGACCTCAGCAGATGAGTGCAATAAAGAAAATAACATAAAGCAGCGTCTCCCTGAGGAAGGTTTCCCACTTAAAAATCAACCCGTTTGGACTGGACCAGCACTTGGGATTCAAAGAAGAGCATGGCCTTCAGACTTCTCTGCCCATCTTCTGTCCTTGTCTTCTTCACAGGACAGCCCAGAAATGATAAGAAACAGACCAGCTCTGAATGAAGAACCTGCCAGGATTATTACAAGGGAAGAATAAGAAATACGTTCTACTGGGGTGTAACATTTCTCCCTGCAATTTAATTGCAAATTCTTCCTCATTTCTGATAATATGGATAGAGGCTGAAGCTGTTCTTGATAAACTTTGTGTCTGTTTTGATTCTGTCAGAACTAAAAGTCTCTAGCTGGGTATTATCTGTGAAAGAAAATGGTCTCCAAGAGAACAGAAGTCATTTATCAAACATAAAATACCTCTGCAGCCTGTGCCTGTCTCACCACCCTCACAGTAAAAAATTTCTTCCTAATATCTGACCTAAATTCGCCCTCTTTCAATTTGTATCCATTACTCCTTGTCCTGTCACTACAGCTCAGTCCTGCCACTGCAGTGGCAGTTTCCCCTTGTAATGTGTCTCCTCTGTCACTCAGTACCTGTACAAGCCACCCGTGCATTATTCAGGTAGGCATTTATCTTCCTGAAATCCCTGTGGGGTGAAAAAGCCACTTTCCTCTGTACTGATTCCTTTGGGACAGAGGCAACAGATCCTTAACGGATGCTTAGGCATTAATTGCTTTAGGGCTCATGAGACATCTGAGTCGCTCATTAACCATGGTCCATAAATTCACCCAGCTTCTGGAAGAAGCAGAAACAGAGCTTAAATCTCCCCAATCTTTCTTTCATTTCCTGAAACAAGGACCAGCCTATCTGCCTCTTTCCCCCCCCCCCCCCCC
>VZTH01005077.1:439722-479395 GCA_013397815.1 Aleadryas rufinucha
CAGCACCGTATGCACTTTCCTCAGCTGTTTTCTTTTCCTGAACCAACACCCTTCCTTGGCTGCACCTGACCATTTCCTAATTCTTTCTCTTTCTCTTTCACCTCTTATTATTTTTGTAACATTTTTTTGGTTTTCAATTTTGTTTCATTTTCTAGTCCTGTTTTTTGTATTTTCTCCTTTTACTGTTTGTTGGTCTTTTTTCCCCCCTTCATCTTTGTATTGTTCCAGCCCACCTGATCTCCACAAGGAAAACCATGAAATAAAATAGGCAATGTGGTTGCATGGACAGGTCTGTGCTGGGCCTCTCTGTCTTTTATGGACAAGATGTTCAAATCTAGCTGTAACCCTTTTCAAATCTAGTTTTCAGTGCCTCAGGCAATGTACTGGTGTGGCAAACCACAGGTCACTTATGAGGACTCTCTTAGGAAGGCCCTTAAGGACATTCTCACTGTCAGGCATGTGTTTAAGTCATGTTCCTAAATACATTCTGGTGGACAAAGCTGATTTCCTCACATGGAAAAGGATCCTTAAGATTTACACTTGCACCTGGTGTGGCAGATCTGAAAAATCAGGCAAAGGTTTAAAGGCTGGAAAAGACTGTTCTGATAATCTTGAGAGATGTCTGGAATGCCAGAGGTCAAAGAACCCCCACTTCTCCTTTTAACAGCCAGTGGAGACACAGTTAACTTTATTGTGGCTGCTATCTTATCACCACCAAATAAAATGCTCCCAGACTGGTGCACATCTGCAATTATCTGCATAGCACATGAATAATGTTTCTGCAATGTCATGCTTGCTGTCGTTGTGGCGTTCATTTACAGACTTAATTTCGGTTATTAATTGTGCTGTCGTGTTTACTGCAGCCCTGTGCATCTGCTGGCATGAGAGGACTGCAGATGACCAAGTCTTCTGCTCTAGACAGTGATCCTTCCGTTAAAAGGAGAGAAGCAGAGGCAGAAGGCAGCGGAATGATCAAGGAATGGGAGAGGCTCTGCACTCCCAGCTGGACCAGTGCTGTGACATTACAGGCAGCATGCCTTGGTTTTATGGAACCCTTGAAGGGGTTCAATAAAAATAAAAGTGGTTTATTTTGCCACGGAATACACAGGCTTAGTTTTTGTGTTGCTCTGCTCTACCTGATATTTCCTCCAATACTTAGAGGAAGAGTACCAGAGCTGCTGCTAAAGCTGTTTGAAGACCTGGCCTTAGTTCCAGCAATAGGTGGTTGAAGCCTGCTTTCCTGATCCTGAATAAAAGGTTAGCTGGGCTTTTTGAATGACTCCTCAAGGTGACAGATCCTGCTTCTTTATCTAAATTCTCCTTCATTCTTTACACTCTTTGTTTTCCACAAACTGAGATCTCAGGTTGAAAGTCTTGCTTGCTGTGCATCAGTTTTGACCAGTCAAGCAGATAATCAAGCTTCTGTGCTGCAAAAACTCATTCACTTGGGCTGCTTCCTAATTTTCCTACAAAAGCAAATGAAAAAAAATCACCTGCAAGCTTCATGGAATGCCCTTTGGTGAGCTTTGCATGAAGCCAGAGGGACAGTAACATTGCAAGCACCACCCTCACTCTCATTGCCAGCACCCCTCATTCCTGCTGCCCTCCAAGCACAGCTGAGGACCTCAGACACACAGGAGGGGAAATCCTGGGTCCTGGAGGCAGGGAGGGAAAGTGCAAAGTAGCTTTGTGCCATGCTCTGAATTACACCAGAGCAAATGCTGGAGGAACAACTTTCCATCCTGCCAAAATTCAGGAGGAGTGCTTTCCCTCGTTTCCTGTCCGTAGCAGGGCTGATTGTGCAAGATCACCTGAAAGGCAGCCAGAGGACTTTCCCCCCTTGTTGTGTGGTCGGTTGTTTGCCTCTGCAACTGGAAGATTTCAAGCAGAATTTTCAGCCTTGTGCATGGTGCTGCCCTGAGGCACCTGATCCTGAATTGCTGGAGCTGTGTGCCACTGGGCAGCATCTCCATTTCTGAGTCTGCTTTACTCCTCAATTTCTTGGGGCAGCATCTCCATTTCTCTTTACAAATTTCCCAGGGGCAACACTAAAGTATTTTTGAAAATTGCTCTTTGTCATGGATATCTGCATTTCTCTGCTGTGGTGAGGAAAAAACTCTCCATAAATTGTCTGTACCTGGGCCAGACAGCACTGCATGCATGCCAGGTAGTGAAGTGGTGATAGGGAGCCTGAAATCTAGGCAGAAATACAGCAGATTCAGTGCATATATCTGTGCCCAAATAGCCAGCAGTGCAGCAGGGAGATGGTCTGGCTTGCAGCAAATGCAGCAAATGTCTCTGTGGAAGCACATGGTGAGGCTGTGAGCTGGCACTCACAATCTTCACCTGAAAGGATGTCGGTACCTGGTGTTTTGGTGTGCCCAGCCCTTGTCTGGAATATTTAGCAGGCAGCATAAACTTGCTGGTGTGTGAACTTGCCCTCCTCACGCCAACGAAGAGGGTTGGCTGCTCTGCTTGCTCTTGGCTTTCACAGACATTCAGATACCACTGCATGCTTGGCAAAAGCCTGTGTGCTCCTGCCACTGAGCAGTGACATAGAGTCTTCTCTGCATGAGTGATGCTGTGATGGTTTATTATGTCTAGTGGTGAGTGAGCTGCAAAATGCTTGGAAGTTCAGTGAATCACTTGAACCCTTTTGGGGCAAAACGGTTCCTGGTCCAGGAGCAATTTTCTGAGCCCTCACAAAAGCCTTGAGTGAGGGAAAAGGAGGCAAAATGTAAAGTATGCCATGAGTACAGAGGTGGCATTCAAAAGCTTCTGCTGAAGGCAGGGTCCTGCAATGCTGTGTGGTGGTCAAACATCCAGAAATGTATCCTTCTTGCCTCAAAATACATGCCAGCTGGGCAAAACAGGCAAGGGATTGTAAGGGTGCTTGTGGTGAACTGAGCCTGAGCCTTACTCAGGCTGGAAGATCATCCCATTACAGACAAACCTATATCTTGTTTAACTTGTGGGGATGGAGCAACAGCTTAAAATGAACTTAGTGGAGAAAATGGCACAGTGCACTAATTACAGCAAGTATTTTATACCAGGATAGAATCAGTCCTGATCAATGGCAAATATCTGCATGCTGCATTAAGGTAAAAATGGAAACCCAGAACTCTTTTGAGGAAGAAACTAGGGTGAGGTCCATTCATTATTTATTACACTGAAGTCTCTGGTCCTGGGCCAGTTTGGCCCTGCCACGAGTTTGGCCCCAGTTAAACTCTCAGGTTGTGCTTCAGTGAGATGTACAGATATACTTAACGAGGCACATGCATGTGTCATTCCCTGGAAATTGTTAGGCACATTCACTTAATTAAGCATATACACCTTCGGATTATTTGTTATAATGATTAAATCCTTACTAATGACTCTGGTAATTAATGGGTAGCCTAAAAATTGCTATTTCCTCACGTCTTAAAATAAAACAGAGATGTTTTGAAATTAAATTCTTGAGTTGGAGGTGGATGTCAAAATACATGTTTGGTTACATGTGGTGAGGTTGGCGAGATACATTTTCAGAAGTAGGAATCTAAAATTAGGTCTTAAAGACACAGTTAGAAAGCTAAATAAACAACAAGGTTTTTCTAAGGCTGAGCACCCATGAGCTGCCAGGCAGTAGCACCAAATACAGATTCAAATGTCTGGATCATCATTGAAATAAAGTACCAAGCTCCCTTGGTTTCCCTGCAAGGCTCTAGGCCTGAACACCCACGTTCACACAGCCTCTGGGTCTCTGAGAGCTGATAAGGCTCTCCTGGAACCGTGGAGCCAGCGTGATGAGCAGAGGAGGCACAGGGACTCGGGGCAGACTGGGAGCTGTATGCATTTAGGATGGGGAAACATATGTTTCTGCTTCCAATCTTAAAACCCTTGTGCATTTGGGTTTATTCTACGAGCGGTGCAGTTTATGGCGTCCTTAGAGATTCCTGTTAGTTTCCACGCGGAGAGTTGGCTGTTGCTTGGTGATGCTATCAGGAAGGAGAATGTTGTCTCATCCCTGCCCCAGTCTTTAGAAGAGTACCCACTGGTACCTGAGGAGCCTGGTCCAGGAACAGGGGATGAAGATGGGGCTTTGCATTCAGGCACTCTCTACTTTCCCATCAAAGCACAAAGGTGCCGACACGTCCGCGTATTCCTTCGCTCACACGGCAGCTTGCCTCCCTCCTGCTTGCCAAGCCCACGGCCTCAGCTCCCCAGAGAAGGGTGGGATACTGATGCAAGAGGCTGCATTAGATGGCTGCTCCCCTCCCTTGAACCAGAGTCTGATGACATGTCTGCTGAAATGCGTCAGAGGGCTGGGGAGAGAAAGCGAGAGTGACAGAGAGGCAAGCCTGGGTGGAGGGACTTGGTTTTAATTAAAACAAGTAAAGCCGTGTTTTCCAAGCCCCAGGTTTCAGTCAAGTCTAGCAGTAGCTGCTGAGTAAAAGTGGATTTTCAGGTGGCTTGGTTGTTTTCCAAGGGATCCTCTGCTGCGGGAAAGCTGCGATGCCAGGACACATTTGGTTGGGGATTGGTGGGGTGCTCAGGCTGGAGGGTACTGCTGGAGGGGCCTGAGGTGAGACTAGGCAGCAAAACTAAGCTGACAGCCCCAAAACATTTCAGCTGCAGGACAGAAATGGCATTTTCCTGGCCAGGAATGTTTTTTTTTCACTCCTTTTGGTCAAAAGGGCAAGCACACAAGTCTGTTCCACACTCCTCACCAGTCACTGGGAGGCCCTGGGAAGGTCCTTGTCTTGCCAGTGGCCGTGTGGCAACACACTTGACTTCCCCATGTGTCTCTAGTCCCACCCAGCTCATCACTAGCAGTGACTTCAAGCTGCCCAAAGCCAAAAACTTTCTCTTTGTACATTTTTTGTGGCATGTAGCACCATTCTTGTCAGAGCCCCCAAGCGCTACCATGGCAAGAGCTACACGAGACAAGCAGAGGAGATGTCACAGAGCCTCCTACGATCTCCAGCAGCTTCTCCCTCTCCCTCCACCCTGTCCCCAGCAGTGACATGTTCTTCTTGCATGGGATAACTTGCTATAAGAGAGACCTGGGGGTTCAGATGACTGCTTAATCTAACCCCAGTATCCAACACTTAGGAAAATGCTGGCATTTTGCCCAGCACCATTTTTATTTAGAAGTGGGATTCATGTTTGAGACAGTGGTCCCCTTCTCAGGCACGCCCATGTTGTCCTTGCTGAGATACTTTCTCTCTGCTGTCGTTCTGGAGTTGCTGGGGATGGACATTGCTGTGCATTTGCCTTATGAGTCATGATCCTCATTGTGCTGTATATCACCCTGGAAGCCAGCTCTAACTCCACGGAGAAATCCTCACAGTACTGCAATTCATCCACACTGGGAAAAAAGCTTCGGATACCTCTGGAAAAAATACAAACAAACAAAGCTGGGGAGCTTTCTGGCATTGGTTTCTGAAGATGCCTCAGGAGGAACGAAGACAAAACCACTTCAGAACTCTCTTTTTCGGGATGGTGTCTGGAGGCCTCTGAGTCCCACAGAGCACAGAGTCATGGCAGTGCCTGATGAGGACCTGCATTTCTGGATTTGCTTAATGAGAAGCAGCCAGACAAGAATGGGACATGAACTGTCACAAGCTTGCTGCTGCTGCTGAACACGATAATGGGGCTGAAATTCTTTCAGTAGAGTTTGGGTTTTGATGTGGGAGATTAATGAAGTGAATTTCTTCAAGATGGAGCATCTTTTATTTTCTTCAGCCTTCTGTGTCTGCTTTGGTCAGAGATGCAGTAGCAGTGACAGTGTTTAGCAGCAAGGATGGTTATCCATCTCTTCATCCCTTATTGCATCCATGTGGAGTCACTCAGATCACCTCTGGTTCTCTCCCAAATCTCTGTGCAAAGCCCTGTCAGGACCTCCTGCATCACACAGCCCGGTTCATCTGCACGAGGACTTGCTTGAGGGCATTTCCTGGGAACTTCTCTTTGGACAAACTGATTCACTACAGCTGGACACAGGCTGGCTTTCAGAGTCCAGCTAGAAAAGGAGAAACCCTGCTGCTCTGACTCTGAGCCTTGGTTTCCCACCTTCCAGAGGAAGAGAACCCCACTTCCCCATGGGAAGATGCCAGATGGATGGATGTTAGCAGGTGCAGTGGCACACACCTTGGTGCCAGGGACGGGCTTGTGCTGCTCCTGAAGTGTCACCACCCATTCTGCACGTGCCTTGAGCATGGTGACGTTCCCAAACTGTCAACCATGGTAAAAAATCCAGCCCCCACAACAAGAACAAACAAGGATTTGTTTCCTCTTGCTTTGGTGCATGCCTGGCATTTGCCAGGAAGATTTTAATGCACTGTTTAGATGAGATGGAGAACCTTTCCTTGAGCCAAGCCAAAGCTGCTCTTTCAGGCAAAAGGAGGGATTTGAGCTGATTGTGCAGGTCCAGGGAACTTTCTCAGCTGGAGTCTTTATAGTGAGGAAGACCTCAAAGTTGCTTTTCCCTTGCAGGTAAAAGTCCATGAGAAAATAGCTGCAGGACCAGTCGATGCCCCTAGGTGCCTGTTCCCAGGTGGCCTGTGTGGGTGACCTTTTGTGGAGAGGCTGGTCTGGACTGAGGAATGTCCCCTGGTCAGGATGGCCCTGGGCTTCCCAGCTGTGGAAAAGCAGCTTTTTTTCTACAATTGTGCAAAATGTGCTCCTCACAAAGACCCCCCTAACGGGGCTGGGCCTCCTGTTGCCTGCCTTGTCCCTGCCTTCCCACTCCCTCGGTTCTTTTTGGCAGCTGAACAGCGAGGAAACTCCTTCATTAGCTCACCGATGGCCTGGAGGTAAACTCCCTGCTGCACAGAAACCAGCACCAGCTCGTTACCTACCGCACACAGAGCCCTCTCACACATGCAGAGGTGCCTCCGTGATAGGCACTGTGTGCACGTGAGCAAGGTGGTTAACACCAGCAAATCACTGCTGATTTCCTGGCTAGCTGTTAGTTTGTCTGCTGGCATTTTCTACACACACTTGGTGTTTGTCTTAGAAAGCTTCTGCATGCTGTACCTGGTCTAGGTGCAGCTCTTATAGAAATTAAAAATTTCTTTTTTCTCCCCACCCCAGTGATTTTTGCACCCACCAAAGCAGCAGACTGAAGATACATTTTGAAAGTACAGCTTTGCCAAACTCACTGGAATGGTCTTTCAAGGGTCTGCTTGCTGTTTTCTCTCTCTCCAGGTGTTGTGCGCTGCCTGTTTTCAGGAATGACATATGGATCCATGTGGATTTTGGCTCTGATATATTTCTTGTTTTCCATTGTCTTCTGCCTGTTGCAGATGAACAGGTCAGAGTACTTGCCAAAATTACTTTGAATAAGGAGTAATTCCTTGTCCTCGCTGAAAAATACTCATTAGGTCACTTAACTGAGTATTTACCAGGGGAAAACCATCAGGACTATTAGGCACCAAAATATAATGTCAAAATGCAAGAGCTGGCCCAGGGACTCTTAATCCTACAAAACGATGAGGTTCCTGGTCAGAGGAGGCAAAATCCCATTAACTGAGCTGCATGGTGCTGGCAGCTCCTTGTCTGCAACACAAGGCTCAAACAGAAACAGGGCTGAACAAGATTTGCCCTTTGTACTCATGGCTGGGACTGGTGCTGGTGTAGCTAAAAGGCTTTCTGATATCCACAGTGTGTGAAATGACCTGTCCTTTCATTTTTAGTGGCTGGAGAGGAAAGGATAATGCTGGACTGTAGTGCTCCCCTGCTAAGAGCTGTAAAAAAAAAAAAAAGCCTGATTCACCTGTTCTTGTGCAAAACTTCATCCTCTGTCCCAAAATGTGGCATTTGAGTTTTCTCAGTGCAACATGTTCATGGGAAATTCCACATCGTTTGAGACTTTTAATACAATGAGTACTGACAACAGCTTTTTAGAAACATAATTATGTCTTACATGGAGCAGAAGAGAACAGATACTGAAATTCCCTATGGGTTCTGATTCCTTTCCTGACACTGCATTATGGTGGCGAGTTGGTGTTGGGACTGGCGCTGCCTAACACCTTTGTGGGCAAAAAGTTCAGTGGAATCAAGGTTGGTGGTGGCACTGAGCTGTGTGGTGTGGTCAGCACAGTGCGAGGAAGGGATCCTTGACAGGAGTGAGAAGTGGGACCTTGCAAACCTTATGAAATTCAACAAGGCCCTGTGCGTTGGCCAGGGCAATCCCTGAACAAATCTTATCCTGATGGATTAATTCAGGCTTGTGTGGCCTCTGGGGTTGTGGTGGAAGCTCTTTTCCCACCTGTGCCCGGGGCACAGATGTGTGAAATTCAACGAAGTGAATAGGATGAGGGCAGTCAAGCTTTGGGTCATACCTTGGAGTCAAAGGAACAGCAGCTGGCGTGTCCTCAAGTCACCTCAGTGCTGCTGGTTTATTACTGAAGGCTCACAGCTGAAGTCAAATGCTGAATGTTTGCCAAGGACAGCATATCATTTTGAATGTATGAAATTATAAAAGAACTGCATTGCAAGCCTGTTCCTGCAGCTTTTCCTCACACAAAACCTGGGAAGTCTCACAGCAGCGAAAACCTTTACCTCTGAGCTTGGTGGGTAGCATTCACAGCCTGCTGAGTCAGTCTCAAAGACTGGAGATGCTGTCAATTTTCTTTGAGGATGAGTTAAAACAGAGGCCTCCAACGCGAAACACTTTGTAAAACTTGTTTTCTTCTTCTGTTGTGAATAAAATAATTTGCTACTGCAGGGCTGTTCTTGAGTATGGCACAACTACAGCATTTCACAGAGAATGGCCTGTCTTTGAGGCAAGAGAGACTATTGTTTCTGAAACCTCCCTCCCCTTGGAAACAAAAGAAATTTCATTAGCTAGAACGTTTTGACATCTTATTTGCAGTGCTGTATTTCAACTCTTGTCCCTGTGATCTTAATTTATGAGTCACCTTTCTCATTTCCAAAACTTTAGGTAGTTTGTAAATTTGCAGAGCAGCTCGTACCATAAGTGGAATGTAGGTTACTCTGTATACTAAAGTCATATTATCAAGACAAGGAAGTGTAAGTGGTTTTAAAACATGGTAATCAATAATACATTAATTTCTGGAGTCCTGCAAGAATGTAAGTAATTGATTAATCTTGTAATAAAGACTTACTAGTGATTTATTGTCTCACCATAAAACAGGAACACGACAGAGTTTGGTGCCACTTTATCTTGGTACTAGAGGAAAACAAGGAAACAGAAATGTTAAGAGATTTGAGGTGTCACGTGTGTCACCTCAGGATGGGACAAAATGTGAGGACTGTACCTTTCTAGGTCAGATTCCAGTTTCAAACATGCTAAAGGCTGGGAGAAAAGATAGCTTCATGGAGTTAATGAGGGAGGTTTTTTTTTTTGTTTTGTNATATATTTGCTTCCTTGGCCAAACCAGTTAGATAAAAGAAGATAAAAGAGATATAAATGTGCTTACCAGAGGGGAAGTTTTGTGAGTTGAAGCAAGCTAAGTGTGTTAAAATTGAGCAGCTCTAACTTCTTATGTAAACAATATTGATGGCTTCTGATTCAGCTCATTCTATGTGCTTTTAATCTGTGAGAAACTGCAGATTGATATTAGTCCACACAGCAGCCTAGAGACCAGTGATTTACCACCAAAATAACGTTGCTTTTTATGTTGTTAAAAATAGGGAAAAATATTGAAAAGTGCAACCTTTTTATCCCCATCCACTCCCAATTCTATTCATCTCCCCATGGTTGAAATAAGTGTCCAGGTGAAAAACACAGCATTCTTTTCCTTGGCATAACAAATTTGATACTTCTGCACCATAGTGCTTGTCCTTTGGAGAGAAATCTTGGCCATGCTGTTCCTATATTACGAAGGCTCTGACCTCGCCTACCATATAAAACAGAGCAATAAAAGCTGGGAACAAAATGTCTGGATAAATAACAGGCAGTGCTGTCCCCTGAGAAATGAAGGTCGGGCTGCAGCTGTCTGAGAATGCTACTGTTCGTGGAGTCCTACTCCTCCATCTGAAGGGAAAGACTTCCCGGGGTCTTCCAAAAAGGCAGGCAGATGGAGAGGTTGCTGAAAACTCTGCATCCCTCTTGCCTGTGGAAACAGCAAGTCTGCAAGAGGATGGGACTGCTCCAAACACTGCCAGTCCTGACTGGGATGTCGGAGCAGCTGGGTTTAGTGCAGTCTCCCCAGACCCCCCTTCTGCTGTGGCTTCTCTCGCTGTCCACATGCAAAGCTCATAGCTGATAGACTCGGAATGCTGCTGATGATCACAGTGATGGGACAACAGCGAGATGAGTTCCATTATTCCTAGGACACAGTGGAGATGGGAGCCCAGGCATGGCTCGGAGCACAGCGCCTGACAGCGCTGTGAGAGCCGGGTGTGAGCAGATGTGAGTGACCTGATTTTCCCTCCTCCAGCACAAGCAGAGCTCGTGTTTTCTCACCCAAGAAGCTCTCATTGACACAGGTGGAAGCGTGGATGCCTTGCTGCGATTCACCCTGGTGTTTCTGCACACCAGGGTGCTGGCATCCTCCCTGCTCCTGCCTGCTCCTGAGCTGTGCTGTGTCTGCCTGCCGTAGGTGGGATCTTCTTGTTAATTTCCATGGGGAAAAAAATACATATGAGTCCTGGCATTTCAGGTCTGAAAAGCAAGATATAATGCTAGCCTTTGGTAACCTTAGTCACCTGCCAGAAATGGAAAGGCTCATTACAGTAAGCAGAAACATTCATTGATGTAGTTCAAAAGACACTGTTAAAATTATTCAACTGGAGTTGCAATAAAACTCTAACAAGAAGCTAAAAGTTTAAAGAAAGCAAATTCAGCCCTGCCTCACCTTTCAACCAGGGAAAACTGGTGCAAATTGGAAGGGGGTGGCAGGAGAACAGTTCTCTCCTGTTCTGTACTGGTGTAGGTCACAAGGCAAAACAATACAAATGCAGACTCCTGCTTGTAAGTAATTTTATAGCTATGAGCACACAGCTACCCAGGAGTGAGAGATGAACTTGGTGACTCCTGGGCAGCTGTGCCATGCCTCTGACCAGAAAGGGCTCAGTGCAAAGATAGGCAGCACTCAAACACACTGGGCTGCTTTTGTATTAAGACACTTTGCAGGAAAAGCAGAGGTCTGGTTGTGTTGCTCATTCAAAAGAAGTAAACTGTTGGGTTTTAGCTGTGCAGGTCTAAGGATGTAAATGAGGTAAGGCTGTGGTGAGAGATAATCCACTCTGTTGAACTAAATTAGCTGAAAAAAGGAGTTACAGAAGCAGAAGGAAGAGTCAGATACTGTCTGTGACACAGGGTATCTGCATAGGGAGAAATAATAAGGCATTTAGCTCCTGTGGTCCCTTCCAACCTTACCCACTCTGTGATTCTGTGATCCCTCTAAGACAAAGAAATATAATTATGGAAAATCCACTCGCTGCCAAATTAATAGGATCATCTCCAAGGCAGCGTTTTGATGCAGCAAATTCAGCTCTTTTGGCTTCCCAGTATCAGTCCAAAAGTGCTGAGGCTGCACAACACAATGTGTTGATCCAGCACAAACCTTCCTGCTGCTCAGATCTGTCAGGAAGGGCTGGGGAGTTAAAACTGTAGGGATAGCTTTGAGGTACGGTCTTTCCCACTGCACCTGATGTCACAAACATCCAAGCTGGGGTTATATTTTCTGTTGGGTATGTGGGCACCATAAATAGAGGTGTGATTGGGCACCATCAAGGCTGATCCAGGCTGGCTCTGTGGTAGTGGTTACCTGGTACTGATGGCTGTGGAATCATGGACTGGCCTTCTAGGCAGCTTGCACATATATCCCACCACCAGGCAGTGAAATTTAAATTAAAGATTTGCTTCACGGAAATTGATACCAGATTTTCTTTTTTTTCCCCCTCAAAGGTGACAAAACTCATCTGTTTCATGACTTTGCTGTATGTTCACCAAACTCTTTGTCTTAAGCTGTGCTCGCCAGAAGATTAATATATGTGGACGAACTTTGTTGTGAAACTCCTTTTATGAAAACAATTAAAAAGAATATCCAGGTAAAAAGAGATTTTTATTAAGGGATGAGGATTGTAACTAAGCTAAGAAATTGGGCAAATCATCCAGCTTGCAGGCAGAAGAAAGGTTCTAATCTTCACCCGAGGTGTCAGTGGTGTAGCAGTAGCTTTGCTCAAGGCAGTCTGTGTTCAGAGTGAGAAGTTTGGAATTTCTTGTCCCATT
Source organism: Aleadryas rufinucha (assembly GCA_013397815.1). Taxonomy (NCBI): domain Eukaryota; kingdom Metazoa; phylum Chordata; class Aves; order Passeriformes; genus Aleadryas; species Aleadryas rufinucha. Next base: position 451,907 of record VZTH01005077.1, read on the forward strand.
GAACAGATACCTCCAAGTGCCCTGTTACTCTGGGTATTACTCTGCTACTGTCTTGTCCAGCCTGTGAAATGAAACAGAAAACTGGGGACTGGTAAGGAAGTGATGCTGTGAGATGGGTTGCTTCTTTCCTGAGAGAGGTAAGCAGTATTTGGCTTCAGGCAAAAAGCTGGGAGTTTTGCCTGGGTACAAGCTAGCAGAGCATACATCACTGCAAGGCAGCTGGAAGGTTTTCAGTCATCCCTGCCTGCAGCCAGGACTAAATCCTCCCACACAGTGCATTCTTCTCCAGCCTGAGGATGCTGCTCAGGATGCTGATTGGTGCCTCAGCCCTCTTCGGCTGCATATTTTCTGAGTAAGTGGAAGAATAACAGTAAATGAGTGGAAAAAACTCATGGAAGACAAATGAACCTGCAGAACTTTCATCCATAAATGTTCTCTGGTAAAAGAGGGTGAGAATTTTAAACCAAGTCCAGGATTTTCCTCTGACAGCCCTGAGCAGAGGCATCTTCCCATGTGTCCTTGGCACCACAGGTGGCTGTGCCCAACAACTGAGCTGGTTCCCAGAATACTCTCACTTCAGTTCTTGGTTTCTTCTTGGCCATAATGGTGGCTAAGAAAGTAATTTCCTTTCCTTACACTAGTGCCCATAATGGGTAAGCAGGAGAAAAAGTGATCTTGTTTTAGGACTGGGCACTTGGAAATAGTGTCAGATCATATCACAAGGTGCAGGAAATGCAGTGAAAGTCATGTCCCTGTTTCGGTTTCCATACCCCTGTTCAAAGGTCAGAGCTGCCTGCCCTTGTGCAGTGCAAACTCCAGGGCTTTCCCTGGGAACTGATACAGCTGTGAAATTTCTGTGTCCTGGAGAGAGCCCGGGACAGTACCTGGGAGTCCACAAAGCTCTTTCTACCCCCAGGGTGATGGGATGGAGGGAATGAAATGAGGTGGGACATCCCCATACTGACACAACTCAGCCTAACACCTCTGTGCACCTCCAGCTTTGCTCTCTGGGGGAATCTGCTCTGGGGCAGGGGTGGGGGGAAGCAGAGACATCACACATTTTCTGAGGAGACAGAGAGATTCCTGAGGGGCCCAGCACACCTGGGAAACTGAGGTGTCACACACCTGAGAAGCCACTGGCATCCCCAGGCAGACACTTGCCCTGCCAGCCTGCAGCTGATTGCTGCTGGGTGAAGGAAAGAAGGGTCTGTGCAGCAGCACCACTGCCCTGCTGGCACTGATCCATCAGGGATGTTTTAGGGAGGCTGAGTAGCTCAGAGAAGTCATCTGCAGGTCCAGTGTCATCGCTGGGGACTGGAGAAGGAAGCTCCCCACTGCACCTGTGGTCCTGTCCTGCCAGTGTGTTGGGGTGAGCTCAGCTGCTCTTGGGCACTGTATGCCTTGGCAGTAACTCTCTCCCTCTAATTAAAGGGCAAGGCTGCAGTCTGTTAATAATACTGACTTAATTTCTCCCTCTCCTGCTATCTGGCACCGGGCATATAATAAAGAAAGTAAATGTTTGCTAAGCGAGGAAGTGGGGCAGGCGAGTTTACACCAGTGATGCTCTCTGCAACACGTGTGGATCGGCGGCATTAAAGCCACTGAGTGGCTGCATGACAGAAAATTGCAGGCTGACCTCTGCATATGTTTTGGGCTGGCATTTGGGCTGGAATCCCACCCTATTAATGGTCAGAGGAAATCCCACCCCACTAATGGTCATAGGAAATGTGTGTGTGAGAGGGAGGTTGTTGATTTACACAAAACAGACTTTGGGTGCCAGGGCAGGACTTGGCAGGAAAAGTGGTGCCCTAATCCAGCTCTTGCTGATAAAGGATCACCTTGCTCTGCTGGTACCAGTTTGTCAAGGCACCAAATCTCAGAGCCGTGCACACAGTAAAAGTTTAATCTCTGCTGTACCTAGAAGCACCTTGGCCTCAGCTGCAGGGAACCTGAACGGAGAAGCCCTTGAGGATCTGAAAATCTCTACTTTCATCCCTCAAGAGGTCTTGGAGTGACCTGTAGGTACTCTTTTGCTGTGTCAGCAGAGCCCTTTAGCTCATGCTTTGGCTGGGCTCCGCTTACTGGCAGAGTTGTCACCTGAAAATGAGGTGCTGGTGGCTGGTGGCAGCTCTGACTCTGCCATGACTCTGGCAGTGGTGGTTACCTCACTCCTCTCTCAGAATTGCCCTCCTGCTGCTTTCCCTGTGCTTGGGGAAGGGGCTTTTCACCCACTCTGCTTGTGGTGGCCAACAAAATTATGTAATGCTACAGGGGATAGAAAGAATTCCCTCTGCTCATGGCAAAATCTTAAAAAAACCCCAACAAATCAAAGAAGAAAAAATAATTTTTGCTGATCCCTACCGAGGGGAAATATAATCTATATTTGGCCTCGATATTTTTTTTTTAACAACTGAACTGTAGTTTCTTAACAACCTGTTATTTCCTATACTTATGTACATTCTTACGTTTCAAGTGAGCCTCAACCCTTCCTTTAAGCTGCATATTTTCCATTTTAAGATTTCCTGTTCAAGCTAAAGGGCAAAGATCTTTAAAATATCAGCACAAAGCTGGGCTTACTCGCAGTGTGTAAAAGTTATCAGGCTCCCAGCTCTTGGTCAGGCTGCCGCACTTGCTCCTTATCAGAGAAGCAGGTCCCAAGTTCAATGTCTTTGGTTGTCTAACTGATGTTCTGGACTAAAGTCCTGGCTGTGTGGGCAGCCACGCAGGAGACAGCAGAGTAATATGTGTCTGTGTTTGATGGCCATTATTGTTATTGTGATTGGCAGCAGACACACAGACTTCTGTCTTCAGGGTGTTTCCTTTCTTTACCTTCTCCCTCTCTATTTGCCTGCATCCACTCACCTTATTTTCTCCCTGACAGCTACAGCCAGGCATGAGTGAGTGGAGGGACAGGGCAGGACTGAGGGGGAAGGAGTACACACAGTGAGTACAAGCAGCACCTGAGTCTTTATCTGTGCTCTAAACATCGCAAAAGATGCAATTTAACAGAAGCCCTAAGACTCGAATGCAGGTATTTAACAGCCATCCAACAACAGCTTCTCTGTTAGAATTTGGGTCTGGGGGATGCTGGACAGACAGGCAGGGACAGCTCTGTGCTGCCTGGTGCCTCACAGGGGATCCAGCTGCAGGTCTGTGGGACAGCAGCAGCCGGGTGCTGCGGAAAGCAGGAGCACCCCAGCCAGCCCCTGTCTGCCGGGGAATGGATCCTTTCCTTTCCCTCCTCTTCTCTGCCCTGCCCTGCCACCAGGACAGTCCCCAGCACCAGGGGCTGCCCACAGCTGGGCCGACAGCTCCGGGTTCAGCTGGATTCTGTGTAGATGCCGTGGTTGCTTCTGCACCGAGGGGCATCCACTGCCTTTCTCCTGCCTTTCTCCTCAGCTCGGGCTCGCCTCCCCCTGAGCTCAGGCATCAATTGTTCTCCTTGGGGTCTGTCCTGGCTTGGCCTTACAAACACCTGCCCCTGATGAAATTAGCATCAATGAAACCAAATACATGAGGGGGGAGGAGGGCAGCCTGCAGGGAGCTGATCCTGGAGCTGGCCATGCTGCTACTGGAGCACATCTCTGGCAAATACGGCTAAAAATACCTGAGATGGGGAAGGAGATACTGGGAAAAACATGTGTCACAGCTGATGGAAACTGTATTGGCCTAAACACTTTCTCAACAGAAAGTGATTTTTAAAAAAATTTCTTTACCTGGAATTTCTTTTGTAATATTTCCTCTTTTTAAACTAAAAATAAAATCTCTGTCCATCTCCCAGATCAAAGTTATTCCTGCCATCACCATTTTCTCTGTGGAAATGTGTGAGCAATGAGGTGGGAGGGGAAAGAATCACTGGAAGAAGAGGGCAAATTCCCTTTCAGTCTGCTCTCCAGCCATCTCCTGTCCTTGTCTGCTCCTCATGGTGCCCAAAGGCAGCTAGAACAAATCCTGCAGGTACCACCAGGACCATGGATAAAGCGATGGCAGACACATATTACATGCAGTATCCAGTCTGGGAAAAGGCTTTTCCTTTCAACACAAACTTTCAGGAATGCTGCTGCCTGTCTGCCTCTCCAAACAGCACTTGTGTGCAGCTGATGAGAAGGAGCTGGGGCTTGTGCATCTGAAGAGGTATAAATGCCTAATTATCCTCGGGTATTACAGAGAGAGGTGAAATGCCTGGGAAAACCTGACCTTACAGCCCAAGATGCGTGTTCCACAACTTGTCATTGCCTCTGCTCTCTGCAAGGCACAGGTATTGCTGGAGACATCAGGAATTTGAGGGGAATACACAGCTAAGTGCATTTTCTTCCCAGGCAGAGGGCAGGGAGGGGCGGGAGATCACAATGAGTTTAGGAAGGATGGAGGGTCACCCCTCTGGCCTCTCTGCCCACCATTTAATTTTCTCGTTGAAATACCCTGTTTATGTCTCACCAGGAGCCAGACCCAGAGAGTGCAGCCCTTCCTTCTGCTCTTGAAATTTTCTGCCTGGATGGTTAGCCCCACAGTGTCTGAGCTCCTGGAATTCAGTGCCATATGCCTTGGGCTGTGTCCTTGGCTGGTGGTAGAGACTTTACTCACAAGAGCAGAGCCAGGAGGAACACAGGGGCAGTGAAGAACGAGGGACAGGTGTTGCGACTTGGTGTGCGAATTTGGGAAGAGCCCCACTGCAATCTGTGGGGCCCTTGGGGTACAGCGTGCTTTGGCACAGGAAGGGGAGAAGGGCTTGGAGCCCTGTGTCAGTGACCCTGCAGCCTGTGGTGACAGCAGACACCAGAAACTTGTTCTCAGAGTTTCTGGCTGTGGTGGGCATCCCTGCAGAGGTCAAACAGCCCTGCCAGAGTGCTGTGTAATGCCCAAACTGAGTGTAAGGTGCCTCACACACAGCTGTGCCAGCAAGATAAAGCAGATGCCCCAGGGTACCAGCAGCACTGTGGGAGCAGCTGATGGCCATGGAGGGACAAGAAAACCCAACCCTGTTGTGTCTACCATGACTTCAGCATTGCTAAACTGCTACAAAGGTCACCAAAGCCATCCTGTGCCTGCTCGAGGTGCAGTCCAACCTTCCTGCTGCTTGTGGGAGACAAAACACCCCAGGGACACCCCGTCCTTGCTCGGACCAGGGCACTGGGGAGAAGCTGTCTGCTCCATCCAGCTCTGTCCCATTCCAGAGGGATGAGGGTTAAAGCCCTGACAGCCTCACCAGCTCAGCTGTGTTGTGACTGACAAAGTCTGACGTATCCTGCACAGTTTTTATTAGCATTTTGTTTCAGATGACTCCTTTTCTCCTTTCTGTTAATTTTTTCTTCTAAGAATGGTACGGAACCCTTTTTCCACCTTCTTGCTTCTTCACTTAGAAGGCAAGCAACTCTTTTCCTGATACTTCTGTTTTAAAATTCCCCTGCAGGTTTTCGTAGTCTCATGTTTATAATTATTAATAGGGCTAGCAAGTAATATTGGGTTAATTTTTGTTTCTCTTGAAATAAAAATATTTTTTAAATGTCTTGACTCTAAATAACTTATTCCTTAGAAAGAGGAAGAAAAAAAGAAATTTTAATTCTGGCAAACTTTCCGAGGTACTCTTTTTGTTTCGAAACAAATTTTCTAATTCTTGATAGCAATTTTTAGGATTAGCCTTTCTGAAGGAAACTAAAATGTTTCCCTCACTTCCAAATGAAACTGAATACCAAATACTTGAACTTCCAATGAACTAGGAAGCCTATGATTAGTTTAGCACAAGTTGCCAAGCAATTACAAGTGATGCTATTCTTTCCCCCAAGAATCGATTTCAACAACTACCTGCCTGCAAATGTGAAATAATCACTCCATCTCGATAGGAAAAGCAGCCCCTTAAGCCCTCTGGCTTAGCTTCAAACACGCATGAGCTGGAGGTCTAAAGCCCCTCCTGTCCCAGCAGTTTTCCTTTCACAGTGGATTTCCCCACTGCTCCAGTGTTCCCTGATCACCTGCAGATGCTCCTGCCTGGATCAGCAGAGGCAGGGCCAGCATGAGGGTGTAAAGAGATTTTGGGTGACTCCTCTGACTTCTCAAGCCCTGAGTGCAAAATCTTCCCAGATGCCGCCTGGTGGGTGTGGGGGACCTGACTGATTAAAACCTCATGGGACTGCTTCTTGGGAGTGCAAATGAATGGCAGAGTGATTGGAAAAGGAGGTCAGGCTGTAACTTAGGAGGCAGGAAGAAGGAGGGAGAGGTGGTTCTCCATGCTGATCACGCTCTGATAGGAGGTGCAGAGCTGGAGCTGCCACCTGAAAGCCAGTGTGAGATCAGTGCAATGGCTGGAAATCCTTCTGGAGCAAAAAAGGGAGCCTGTGAAGGGACAGCAGGCTGTCCCTCCTGATGCTGAGTGTGCTGGAGGATATAGATATGCAGAGGTAGATTGAGTTCTCCAGTAGATGCTAGGGAGATGATAAGGCATGTCAGTAGATCATTTATTTTCATTTATGGCTTGAGCCTATCTAAAGACTGCTGATAAGGTCATTGTTTCCCTTGAGTCACTGTCGTCAGGCTCTATTTGTACATTTACATGATTAAGCATCAGGAGAATCTAGCTTTATCTTAATTTGTATTTTTATGGCCGTGTCTTCCTTGTATTTGTCTCTGCTTCTGTCTGTGCCTGGAACGCAGGAGAGCTGAAATGTCTGATCAGTGCTGTGCTGACACCCCCAACTGATTTACTCCAGGGCACACGTGGACACCTGCTGCAGAACCAGGGTTCTGTAGAACAGGCATCTCCCAAACACCGGCCTGGAGGACAAAGTGATTATATTCCACCCCCTGGCTGGTGAAAAAGATGCAGAGATCCTACTTTCTCCGAAAGTTTGAGTGGTGCATGACTAGTGCATGATTAATGGACGTCACCAGCACATGACAGACGTGCGTCTGGCTGCCCTGTGCAGCCGCCTGTCACTGCCTTATGGAATGTGTTCTAGATGACTGAGTCAGGGCCATAAATGCTTATTAGCCTGGTGGACTCCAGAACAATCAATTAAGTCTTTATTAAAACCGTTTGTAGAGAGGATCCTCCGCACAAAGAAGTACCAGAGAGGACTTGTCTTTCTTGGCACCCCCCAGTCCACCTCTGCCAGTTGGGAGACTCTCTGACCATGATTTCTGCGTGCTTGGACAAGCTGCTCTGAGTAATGCTGTGGTTCTGGTTAAAGTTTGTCACTGCTCGATTTAATACCCTCTTACACGCGTGGGAATAATGTGCGTCTCCTTTTTTTGGATGTTTTATTTTTTCCCTTTCTGTCATGTGAGTTTGGATTGGAACCAGTAATTTCTCTTTTTTTTAGGAGCTCCCTACTCTCGCTCATAACAGGTTTACATCAAAAGAGGGCTTTCCTCCTGGTAGGGCTCAGTGAGGCAGCTCTGGTGATAACAGAGTAAACAAATAAAACTATGTGACACTTTTCCTGTGTCACAGGACTTCTGGAGTCCTACACAGGGCTCCACGGAGAAAATAAAGGATAATTTCAGTCTACCTGAGGACCGATTGGCCAGATGGATTTTTGCACGATGCCTAAGACACGTTGCCTTTCTGGCAGGGCACTGCTCTGTATTCTGCCAGCAGCAGTTCCCACATGGATGCCCTGTGGCTCCCATTCCCTGGGGAAGGCAGGGAGGGCTGTGAGCAGCACTGGGCTGCAGAGAGGAGCAGCAGCTGGCCTAGACCCCAAGGACACATCCCCCCTCCTAGGGCATGTCCCTTTCCCCTAAGAATGGGCACAGTGGTGCAGAGAGGACAGCACATGGCCATCTACCTTCCGAGAGGTGGCTGGGGGTGTCAGGGTACCTGGGGACATCCCCCTTCGTTTGCTAAGCCCACGGTGCTGTGGCAGCTTTGCCCTGTAATTTTGTGAGGACGCAGCAAGGCAGACTCCTCAGAGTTAAATTCGTTTCCTAGGCTGAGTGCTCAGGATGCAGGAGCTGCCAAGGCATTCCCTTCCTCGAGGATGTGGAGCTGGAAGCCAACAATTTGCTTGGAACGCCTTTAGTACAAATCTTTGGGGCTAATTCAGGCATCCAAGCTGATCTTATTGCACTTTTTATGTAAGTACCGCTATTTTTCTTATCGGACAGTGTTAAATCATCTGGTCTTGGGACCAAGTCTGTCTTGGAAAAATCCTCCTCAGCTGGTCCTTGCTGGAGCTTCTCCCTGCGCAGCTTTTACTGCCCTTGAGATTTGCATCCTGATAGGTCACCCTCCATCCTAATTTGAATCTGGAAAATGTATCCTATATGTACATAACTGACCTTTTTGAGGCGAACAGTTGTAAAAGGGGACGTCAAAGAAACTGAGAAAGCTGAATAAAAGCCCAGGGGCTGTGGTTTGACATGTCACAAGGTCTGAGATGCAAGCAGAGGAGAGTTCGGTTTAATGAACTCTACTCCCCACTCCTCCCACACAGGCAGGAGAAGTTCTGCTTTGTTTGCTTTTCCCCAGATTACTTTCATTTAGCAAACAAGGTGATTTAAAAAGTAGAAAAAGCTGGGGAATAGTTCCTGGTAGAAATGAGAAGAATACAAAAAAGCCATTTTTAGTCAACCTGGAATGCTTTTAAAGGCTAAAAGCAAATTTCAGCAGTTTTTCAGCGAGTTTTCTGGCAGCAGGATGGGTTTGGATGAGGATTGAGACAGGAAGCCACATGGGCACAGAGGGTGAGAACCACCTGCAGGCCCCTGTTTTGCCCTGGATTTTCCACCTCTTGCCTGGGAAAGCCACAACAACCAGCCCTGGCCCAGGAGGAGCCTCGCTGGTCAGTGCTGGAGCGGGGAGTTTTGTTTGTTACCTGCTGATTGCTAATTGCCAGCTTAACCCCGTGTTTGTGTCACTGCTGGGAGGCAGCCAGCAAAAGGGACCGTGGTGTGTTTAACCGGCCTAATGACTCTGTAATTATGAGTCTCCCTAAACGCCCTCCCACAATTAGAGCCCGTCACATCCCTGCCACCTGACAGCATTTTAAAAACGTAATTAGAGGCTTGGCAGCGCTGTGGGTGTTGATCTTGAGGCGTGAGGGGAGGAGGAGGAGGTGAAATTGCTGTGAGCAGTGGGTGTCTCGCTCTTACAAGTGTCTTATTAACCTCTCTGCAAACAGATCTCTCTCAGTGCAAGGACCCTGGCTGTCACAGCAAGGCTGATCTGCCTTCCCAGGCACCCTGGCTGCAGGAAATCCCTTCTGTGCCTGAAAAAAACACGGCGAGCCAGGGCCCAGCCTCTCCAGGACAGGCCGGGCAATTCAGCCTCACAGGTGCAGTGGACAAAGCCCATCTCTGTGCCCCGGTCACAGCACCTTCACCCTCAAGGCAGCACCTCCACGGAATTTATTTGGTTTATAGGTGGTAAACCCCTCATGAATGAGAGATTCTGCTCGTCACAGAATCCCAGGATGGGTCAGGTTGGAAGGGATCACAGTGGGTCATCTGTCCTAATGTTCATGCTCAAGCAGGGCCATCCCAGAGCACAGGGCACAGGATTGTGTCCAGGTTCTGGAATATCCCCAGGGAGGAGACTCCATGGCCTCTCTGGGCAATCTGTTCAGTGCTCGGTCCCTGCACAGGGAAGAAGTTCTTCCTCATGTTCAGGGGGAGTTTCCCAGGCATCAGTTCCTGCCCATTCCTCTGGTGTCTTTGCTGGGCCCCACAGAGCAGAGCCTGGGCCCTGCTTGGAGCCCTCCCTGCAGACACTGACATCATTATTAGATGGCCTGCCTTATGCCCATATCCAGTATCTCTATATTTATCAGAAAAATATCTATCTATATATATTTACATATATACATGTGTATATATGAGAAACACACTGATGTTTCTGGTTGTTTCTGGTGGCTAAAAGGAGCAATAAGTAAGAGGCTGAATCATACATTCCCCTCTTCTGTTTTACTCATACTCCCTCTTGATCTTCCCTGACTCTGCTTCAATGCTTTTTTTTCTTTTTTTTCACATACCTTTTCTCTTCCCTCAGGTTCTGATTCATTTAGCAATGGAATCATTCAGGCCTCTGAGTTCACCCTCTTCCTTTCACTGGAGACATGTACAGCCACCACTCCCAACCTCATCCAAGCAGCATTGCCTCACTGCTATCCAAAATAGTTTACCCACGTGGTGGAAAATTGTGACACTTGTGAATTTTGTGATTTTTTTTCCTTTCTTTCTTTCAGGAGACCTGGGAGCTGCAGTTGCGTATTATAGTTTACACTGCTTTTCAGCAAGCTGCTCAATACCCAGCACACTCCACAGGAGCCTGCTTATTGCTAATATTTCCCCATTTCTTCTCATTCCTCTGTAACAGAGCTCTTCCTTTTTCAGTGTGGCAGGAAGTTCCAGCTGCTGTTGAGGGATGTGTTTCACCTTGGAAGGCCTGTGTGAATTTTGCAAGGGAGATGTTGTTACTTCTAATTAAATGGCTGGGGTAATTCAGCTGTATTTTTTTGGTTGGCTAGGTTGGGGTTTGGTTTTGGGTTTTTTTCCAGTTTTTTTTGGTTTGTTTGTTCTTTTTCTCCCTCACATGCACGGGTACGTGCCACAGCACTGGTAATTTATTATGCTTGCTTAAAATGTGTAGCACTCACTGTATTTCTCATTCTTTTTTTGTAATTGGATTGGGCATATGCTTATCTGGTATCCAGATAAGCAGGAAGTTAGCAAGCAAGCACATTAAGTTAAATTCAGTGTAAATAAAATGCAGCAGCAGCTAATTTAAAATGATGCAAAGGTCCAACGAGCATGTGCTGAACTTGAAAGGTACCTGCAGGTGCAGCTGACTTTTTATTTTGGTGTAGATGACTTGGCTGTAAACCAGCCCATGTGAGGTCACATCAGAGAGGCTTTACCCTGGCTTCATCCTCCTCCTCCTCCTCCTCTCTTTGGGACATCAGAGGCCAAGAGAGGAACCAGTCCCTAACTGGGGTAAATCTGACTGAAGGGTGAAGAGGATGATGAGAGTCCCAAAAAACGCAACACCACCCCCATTTTGCAGGCTTGAAACCACAGGAGAGTGAGAATCACCTGCAAGGGTAATCATCTAAGTATCATGGAGGTGCCTAATTCCCAGAAATTTCCAAGGAGACAGGGACAAGGGCACTCTGGAGGATGCTGCCCTGAGGAGGCACTTCAAATGCCACCGTGGAGCCATTGTCAGAGCGGGAGGATGAAGCCAAACCCCTGGAGGTGTCATTCAGTGCTTAACTGGAAAAGATCTCAGTGGATTCATTCAAATCCTCATTGACCAACTCGTGCTTTCCATGAGGTCTTTCAAAAGGAGTCTCCCTCCCTCCCCAGTGCACCTTCACATCTGGCCCCAAAACCTGCCCATTTCTTCCAGCGTGTGTGGAGCCTCTCTCAGGCAGGAAAGGAGCTCTCTGGAAGGCTTGTGGCAGGCTGGCTCTTTTCTTGCAAGCTTCTATCTCTTCTTCTTCTATCCAAAAGTTGTGGATAGAACTGCAAACAACTTCTCCACCTTCAGCACAGCACAGGTGTTTTGTCCGTGCTTGCAGTTGAGATTACAAAAAGAGGTCAATGACAGCAAAAAAAAAAAAACACTGGACAAAATCCCACCACTGTAGCTGCATGGTGTTGCTTGTTGGAAAAAAAAACCAAACCAAACAAAACAACAAAACAAAAAATCCAAAGAACTGTTTCACTGCAAACTCTTTCTTGATAGCTTTCAGTAGTTATGGCTGTTGCAAGCGGCCTGGGTTATCCACCTCTTCAGTGTTTTCATCTCTAGGATGTATCATGTGGTATAAAATTTGTTCTAAGGTAGCTTTCACCAAACTAAATTAAATTTTGGGAATGGCAGTTCATTGCAGGAGGGAGCAAACGTGCTCTGACTTAAGAACTGGAGCTGCTGAGGCCATGGGCTTTGGCAGAGGTGGGCAATGTCCCTGCTGCTGTTCAGAGTGATCCCAGGGCTGCTCTGATGTGTGCCAGGTTTTTCTGAAATGCTCACACAGGCCATGGCATTGCATGCTACTCACCTGAAAACAGGGAAGGAATCCCATTCCTGTACTGGGGAAATCTCTCACTTGGCTGAGCTGAGGGTAAATGAGCCTTGGATGTGTCTTTCAAGGAACAACAATGGCTGGATTGAGCACTGGTAGGGGAAAAGGAATCCAAACCTGGTCTCTCCAGTTACAAAGGACAAGATTCCCCTTGTTTTGACAGGAAGCAGGAATGTGGCCCTGCTCAATCTTATCCGTGCCTTAACGCTGCTGAAGTGTTTCCTGTCCATTTTTATTGCTTAAATAAAAAAAAAAAGCTTGACTGGTCCCTGGAGGAGGAGGAGGAGGAAGCCCTCTCCGCAGGAACAAAATCTTTTTCCCCAATCTTCACTCCCCACCATATCAGCTTCCTGCGTGGTCATCAGGAATGTAAATAATCAGCCATTTTCTGTATCAATAAGGATCCTTTTCAGTGTAATGAGGTGCTGGGCTCAGCTGTGTCAGGACTTGATGAAGCAGAGGCTGATGTTTCTCTAAATCCTGCCCAGGGCAGTAAAAATAAAGCTTGTTCTAAGATTTCAGTCAATTTCCTTGCTTCCTTACTCCTAGAAATCTTGTTTTGGGCATACCTAGGCTGTGAAAATTCCTTGTTTATCCCTGCAGAAATCCACTAACAAAGGACTCATATTTAAGGTGACTAACTAAGAATTTGGCTGCTGTCTTTCATTTGCTTCTTCTTGTTGTATAATGAGGGTCTGACACCATAGTAGTCATCATTATCAGAATTAGGGCTTTTCTGCTTGCCTTGTTTATTTAAAAAAAAAAAAAAATCTTTAAGACATTAGATGTAGACTGAAGGCTGGCCTCCCCCTCCTCACACACACACACTTTGTTCAAGGATTTTTGGAAGGTCTGAGGAGCAATTACTGAGAGTTCTTAATGCTGTAATTGAAGGTGTTGAATCTTCAACAAAGCCTGATTTTATTAAACTTGTGAATTCACCCTGACATTTAATAGTTGTTAATGACAAACAAAAAGGGCTTCTTTAGAGGTTTGAGTAGGTTTTTTCTTTTTTTTCCTCCTTCATATATATTTTTGGTGATTTTGCTCATCCCTAAAGGGCTTGGTCTCTGCTCCTCTCTTTGGGTTCCAAGGTGTAGCGAGCACAGGCCTTCTGCAGGGCGTGGGCAGAATGTAGGATTGGGTTGATGTGCTCAGACTGCCTGCCTGTGGTGCTGTGGCAGGGCCTGCAGAGCACAGCTTTTCAGGCCACTCCCAAAATTTCTGCCTGCGAGTGGCACCGACATGAAACTCCTGCCCCAAAGGACAGAGAAAGTGCTTTACTGGGTCTGCAGCAAAATTAAAACAAAACAAAAAAAATCAACCAAAACCACCCTCCTCCCCACAAAAACCCAACCCAGCAATGTATTTAAAGAAGTCTTTGGAAGGTGAAGTTTAGCTCTGAAAATTAGACTTTTGCATTTGACCTTCTCAGAATGTAAAACCTATGTCTGTTTTCTGCCTATGAATGCACATGCTAAAATGTTTGCCTCCTTTTAATTTTTATTTATAAAATCCAGTCCATAACAAGATTCATCTGTTCCACCAGGCTTTTTAGTAGCCAGAAGGGTTTTTTTTGTTGGCGAGCATGAGTTTACAAGGGTGGAGGATCATCTGGTTTTGTGGCCAGCTGTTGGCCATTGTTAGGGAGTATTAAAAAGTCTTTGTACATGTGCCCAGATATGTGTTCGAGGGGAATGCCATTAATCAGCTTCTAACTATGGGAATAATCATGAGACATCTAAGGAAGACATTTCAAAGTTATTAAAATAGCATTCAGGTGGGGAAAGCCATTCATTCCTCTGCAGAGCATCTCACAAGTGTCCAGGAATAATGCACTAACCAATTCCCCTGCCACCAGCACTACTCCTAGTCCCATGAACAGACATTATTGTCCTTTAAACAGAGCAGTCTCTTGCAGCTCACTGTCCCTGGACTTATTGTGGCTTCACAGAGGACAGTGTGTCAGCAGAGATCCCCACAAAGTGACCTTGGGTGTAATGAAAGGTTTCAGGTAACATGCTTTGCCTCTCATTTGCTTGGCAGAATTTGTGTGCACGCAGCCAGCTGGGACAGGGCAGCTGGTAGAGATGCAAAGGCTTGATCCCATGTCTGAGCAGTGAAGAAATGCTGATTCTTCACCTATTTACATGGCCATGTTGTCCTCACAGCCCACCGTCTGGTTTTAGCATAAAGGTCCTGTGGCACCTGGCAGAGGCTTTCCTCTCTTCTGCCAGGGTGAGAAGTGCTGTTTCTGGGAGGGACCACACAGGAGAAATCCTCACCCTGAGATGTTCTTGCTTGCTCCCTGTCCTGGCTTCCAGCAGCTTTTGGGGTCTCCAGGAATGGCCCTATTTATATTTACTGGAATTCCTGCCATCACAGTGCACACAGTTCACTCTGACCCTGGCTGGTGCAAGCTGCCTTTAAACCATGAGGAAGGTGCACAGCTTCTACCAGAACTGCCCTTTCTGCTGCCAGCAGAGTGGCTTGAGTAGATCTGTGTTAGTGGCATCTGAATAAAACGTGATAAAAAGCAAGTTCTCGGCAATTCCAAGTTCTAGATCATGAGACTGTTCCCAAGGCACGCTAAAATTTAAGGAGATAAAGGGAAACACTTCCACGTCTGTGCTGCACATTGCAAGGTACAACCTGCTGCAAGTGCCTGTGTGAGTTCAGGTTGGAAACTGAAAACTTAGGAACTCACTGGGTTGGGAATTATTTGTGAAGCAGATCCAAAGAGGCTTGAGGATGGCATGAGAACATAATCTGTGACCTCTTGAATTTTGGCTTGATGTGTCCAATGTCCCCTCCAAAACCCACGTTTACACTGGAGATTGCAAAGGACAAGAACAGGTATTTACGCTGTGGATTTCAACAATGCTGTCTGAGATGCTGAAGCTTGCTACCCAAAATAATGTGCACTTTGGGACTTTGCTAAAATTCAATGTGTATAAGGAACAAAATTTCTTTGAATGGTCTTATGCTGTCCTAAGAGACTTAGGGAAAGTACCTGTCACATGTCTGCTGCATGGTGACATCTCCCAAGGGTCTGGAACACTATCAGGTCGTGTTGTATGAACTTAAGCAGTGGTCTTCTCTTGATTCTAATTTAATATTTTCAACCCTTGCCTTTTAAAGCTTATTACTCAGACTATCCTCAAAAAACATAAGATTGGGAAATCATGCGGTTTAAAAAAAATGGTAAATTGTGTGTTCTTTTTTTCAGCCTTGAGGGTTTATGTTTTCTGTCTTTTCTCTGCAACAATGCCGACTAGAAACTTACTTTTAAAACACTGGAAATAGGGAATGTTTGTGTAATCACATGACTCCAAGAAGTAGGACCTTAGGAGAAAAAAAACCAAAAAACCAAAACAAGACCAGAACTGAAAACTTGTGATACCATCTCCAGGAGACTGTGATACAATTTTCTGGAGATGAATTGTCCAGATGAACAAAAATAAGACATCAAGTGAAAACAAAAGTTGTGAATTCCTATTTTCCTTCTCTGAATAGAAATCACATTGAGATTTTAGCAAAAATGAAAAGTGGGGAAAATATGTTTAAGAATAAGCACATAGATATTAACTTAATGTTTTGCCCTTCGCTGTACTGGTCATGCTTTTAAGCCTTTTTATTCCCCTAAAGTGGACTAAGAGAAACATTAAACTCAACGGCCAGACATTTATAAGGTGTGAACCAGTGCAGTTGCATTGCAGTCAAGGGCTCAGGTCACTGAATGGCCTGGTTTCATGAGCTGTTCCCTTTGGGTTTTGTGCTTTTTCAGCTGCTACTGGGGAGAATATGTGAGCCCAGTGTTCACAAACAGTCCTCAGATGAACCCACAGAGAGCATCTCAGTAGCTCTGTTAATGTCACCTACTCCAGATGTCCTCCCCAAACCAACAGGCTGTCAAAGAAAATATCTTTATAGCTCGCACAGACAGCAGAATCCAGCCCTTGAACAGGCTCTCACGAAGAACAAATAACGAGGCACGATTTTTGCCTTTATATTCAAATGCACGCTATTGTTCTGCAGTTACATAAGCCAGCCAGTCAGAGGACAGAAACAACATCATATGACTTATGTAACTAACCATTGCCCAATCCTGCAATGAGATCTGTGTGGCCAGGCCCCCCCCATGCAAAGCCCCATTGAAGTCCAGACAAAGATCACTCCGGGGTTGGAACCCAACATGGTAGAATTTATGACTATTTGCAACAAGCCACTCACAAAAAAAACTGAGAATTGATCCCTGAAGAAACGGGTGAATCATTTTTTTTTTTCTTTTTTTGATGAACAAATACATTCTATTCTGTTTGTAACAGCTTTGTGGATAATTCAGGATTCAGAAAAGAGGCAAAATCCATCAAAGCGAATAGACATTAATTTCTAATTATATGTCCGGTTCTTCAAGAGGGGCCAATACCCTTGGGCAAACAAAGAGAGGAGTCTGAAGAAAACAATCTTCTGAGAAACAATCTGTTGGTTCTTGATAACTTCAGAAATTCATCCGAGGTGCAAACACTGGCTGAAATGGTTGAATTCAGCAAACATGGTCCCAAAATTCCGAAGCCGTGGTCTGCAGTCAGATGTTTCCACAGGTCATACAAGAAGACCTCCATGGCTGGAGGTCCTGGTGTGGCCTGTTCCAGATTTCTGGTTTGGGGAACCCTGTTGTGCCTCAAATGGAAACAGTGAAAACTCTTTCCTGCTTTCCTGCTGCTGCTGCTGAGCAAAACCTTGCAGGATGCCAGAAAAATCCTGAAGTGCACTCTTCTAAAGAAGGAGAGAGTAAAACGGATGGAAAATGGAAACACTGTCAGGAATTACGAGATCGGGCAAACCCTAAAGCTCTTCTTGCCTTGTTTTCCATTCTTGACCACAGCCCAAGCTGGTGCTTTCCAAGGAATAAGCCCCCAGAGTATTGGATCCACATCACCGTCCCCACCACCTTCGAGAACTGTAGCAGTGAAAAACTGTCCAAAGCCCTAAAACTCCTCCAGTGGTGGGGGGGTTCTCTAAAATGACTCAGGTGTGGTGACCAGCTGAGCTTGCCTGGCCCTCCTAAAGCTTGGCTTTTATTTAAGAGGCTGCCTGGTGCTGCCCACCTGGATGCAGGTAGAAGTTTCAGGCTGGAATTAGGCTGCATGAAGAAGAGTGTAAAGTGACATGACTGTGTGACCACCAGCCTGTGGCAAGGGAAGCCTCCTCACTGGAACAGCTGCTTCCCAGTGCTCTCCTTCGGCCTCCATGACCAGTCCTAGCAAGTGCAGAGTTGTTTCAAGGGATTCAGGGAGGTCTGCTGCTCCCTCTTGCTCTGCCTTCCTACGTCGTTTCAGGCCACCTTACGCAGAGTCAGTATGTTTGCTGCCAGATTGCACCTGCTCATGCAAAATAACAATATGGTTCCAGCCCATGGCTTCAACTGAAGAGGTGGGATGGGGCATTCTGATGTATAAACACAGCTGTTACTGCATGCCTGACAGGAGCTGTTCTCTCAGTAGGATGGGCTGTGGGATCTGCTGAGCAAAGGCCAACTGCAGTGATAAGAATCTTACATTTATTTATAGGTGCTGTTCCCTAATAACCAAAAACCCCCACCATTTTCTTCAAGCTGAAAAGGTCCTGGAAATAGATACACAGGGGATTAAGGGAGAAGCAGATGAACCACCAGTTTGCTCCAATTGCTTCCTTTTATCTACTCCCACCTTGCAGCAGGGGTGAAATTGTTGATATGTTCAATATTTTTTAAGATCGGACCCTCTTAATAAATAAGCCACTATAAACGTGGAAGTTCCTATCACCCACTGAGATCTGGCATAAAAAAAGACTCTGGCTGATTGAACGGGGAAATTTTTCAAACTGAAAGGTAGAGAAACACTCAGCACCCCTCTCCAGGGCTACAGGACTTTTGTCACAGACACCACTCCTGCCTTTAGCCCAGCTTCCAACTCCACCATGAGGATTTGTTTATAGAAACTTTTCAGTAATATCTAAAAAAAAAAAAAAAAAAAAGGTGACTTTCAAAGACCCTCCACAACCCAAAAAAGAGTAGTTCTTGATAACAAAATGGAGGCAGGCCCCAGTCCTGTGCACTCTTCATTGCTTGTGTGCTCTCCATGCAAGAACCTGATTGCTGCCACTAGAGCTGGAAAGTGCTGGAAGACTTTTTCTGAAAGCACTCAGTGCTGTCTGAGCTTTGTCCTAGTGAAATCGGGTTTAGGGCAGGGAAGAACAGATGTGAAAATCCCACCCAAAAAGGGACTGTTGTTTGTGGATCCGGCTGGCCCACCACAACCACATCTCGCCTGCAGAGCCTCAGCAGCATTGTTTTTCTCGAGCAAGCGAATGTTAACCTTAGAGAAAAGAGCCCCAGACTGTTACCAGAGACACTGGCTGCAAATATATTCTTCTCCCTGTGTGTTCTCGGCCTCGTCCTTTTCCCATGGAAATGCTGCTTGCAGCTGGTGCTGCCTGTGCTGTTAAACCCAGCAGAGCCCCAGCGTGGGCCCAAGCACTTGTTATGATCATCTCTGCTGTTTAATTGCCAGCACATGCCCTGGCATGGCCCGGGCTCGCTGCCAGCCAGCCCTCTCCAGACACAGCCTGGGCACAGTTTCGTCTGGAGGGGCTCTCCGAGGGATGAGGAAGAGGACGGTGGTGTGTCTTGATGTGTGGACATGGAGGGAAGGTCCTGGCCCCTCTGAGTTACTGCTGCAGAGCTGGCTGTCCAGAGCAGGTTCAGGCTCTTGGAGAAGCTGGATCACAAAACCTGTTCTGGCAGCAGGGTTGGGATGCACCGCCCTCATCAATTTCAGCAAGAGGGGCGGTTTTAAATCCCTCCCCTCCTCCCCGTCAGCACTCAGAAGCTCCGTCACATATCCTGCCCTGGGGTTTTTGTTTGCCCAAATATTTGTTCCCTCCTTGTTCCCCGCTCCTGTCGCTGCAGTTCAGATTATTCTAGACCTCTGGCTGACAAGTGTTTTTCCTCTGGATTCCTGAGGAAAACAATCTGGAGTAGGTTTTGGTTTCTGGTGTCGGATGCGATCCACTACCCTCCTTTGAAGGCCCTTTATTCTCCCTTGGAGCTTTCCTTCTAGGGCTCCAGCTCTGTCAGTGCTTTGAGTTTGCTTGGATGCCTAACCTGGGCTGAGTTAAAGTGCACGAACACTCAAAACCAATTACAGTTCCTGTACCGAGGACCCTTTGTTCTAATTACAAAAACTCCAGGAGGCTACAGCAGATCTGTCAGCTGAGGCTGGGAATACAAACGCTTCTTTTTCTTCATCTCCCCTCCTCCTCTTTCTTCCTCCACGCCTTCCCCCCACCTCCCCTTCTCTAGTAATCATGGAGGCAGGGAGGCAGAAATCTCAGCAGGAACAGATTGAATACATTAACATTTGGTTGGTTTTGTATTGTTCTTTAGTGAGA
Organism: Aleadryas rufinucha; assembly: GCA_013397815.1. Taxonomy (NCBI): domain Eukaryota; kingdom Metazoa; phylum Chordata; class Aves; order Passeriformes; genus Aleadryas; species Aleadryas rufinucha. Next base: position 471,364 of record VZTH01005077.1, read on the forward strand.
CCGCAACTTATGAGGCTGTTTTAATAAATGTCTGGTCAGGGGCCAATCAAAAGCTGCCAAAAATGGGTGTAGGGAAGCCTGTTTCCCACACAGTCTGCTCTTTCCCACCCTAATCACTGGAAATAAGAACGCCTAATAACCAAAAGCCTTCTTTTCCCTATTTATCTCCTCACTCTCGGGGATTTTGCAGCCCATGGTTCCTAGACATGAGCAAACCTAACTCGCCACTCCAGCAGCTCCTCCCCCAAGGCAAACTGAGACCCTCCTGTTGGACCATAATGTAACATATGTTGAGGGCAGATGCTCATCTGGTGTAAATTATCCTAGGGCTGTTCATTTCAATGGAGCTCCAGTAACTGAGATCAGCTGAAGATCGTACCTTTGTTTTACTTACAGTGGTTGAAGGCAGTTCCTTGTAGGACATGGATGTGCAAGGACTGTGAGTTTTCCCCACTTGATTGCCACCTTTGGGGGAATCCCTGAGATGTCTAGATGTGTTTCAACCTGCTTTCAGCTGGAAGGTTTTATGGAAGACTTAGCAAAGCAAAGTCTCTTTCATGCCAAAGAACATTTATTTCTCCAAAGGTGAGGTGCTGGGGAGGCTGGGCTCTGCAAAGAGGGAGAAATCACAGTGGTGTCAGTGAAAAAGCAAACCTAGCTTCTCCAAGATGCAACTTCTTTAAAAGAGGCTGAGGGGAGGCAGAGGTTTCTCCTCTCTGTAACAAGGGGTGCTTTCTTCTGGGCAGCTGACCTCGTCTCCAAACCATCGTGACTGGCCGTGGCAACAGGAGGTCCTCCATGGGATTTGACTCTCTTGTGCTGGTGTGCACAACCAGAGGGAGAGAGACCATGAGAAAAACCCTCTCCACAGAGTTTGCAGCCTGGAGATGACTGCAAGAATGGCCAAAGACAAATCACAGAAGCTGAATGTTACGACTGAGGCCACGTAGGTGATGAGATGCAGAGATGCAGAGAAGTCAGGTGTCCTGATATTTATCATGTCAGGGGAAATAGAGCACCGGGGTGAAAAGAAATGAGGACCCTTTTAGGCAGTCAGCCAAGTGCACATCACACAACACTGGGTTTTATCTTCCAGCAGCAGGGCAGGCCACCTGATGGGAAGAAGAGAGGCCTGTTAACCTCCGGGTGGGTGACTTTGGTTTGTGCTAAGCCATGCTGGCTACTGGGTGGAAAACAACGCCAGGAAAAGAAAACAATTGCAGAGATTTGAGCTTTGAAATTTAATTGTAACAGCGTGGCAAGCTACACGTGAAAGAAAAGAAAAGAGGAATGGCTTAAGCCATTGAGGGCTTTGGAGTTCTTGTCCATTTAGTAAAGGTGTGATGGGAGTGCCAACTGGAAAACGTATCAGTGGGAAACAGTCAGTGAGAATTTGCTCTTTTTGAGACATTATAACTGCTTACTACTGTTAAAAATCTGGGGCTAATTAAGCTTGTGTTAAACTTTTGTTCTAAAACTCTGAAGCATGTGAAACTTGCCGGGTTGTTTGCTGCAGGGAAGGTTGTTTGCTGCATGACAGCACCCAAACACACATATCCCTGCCTGCCATCCTCTTTTGCAGGACTGTGGCAGCCCAGGATGAAGTTTTAAATGCCACGTGGCTCCATAGGCTTGACACAGTGGCAGGTGGGTTATTGTACGGGTTTGAAAGCAAACCTGTGAGAGACTCCAAGTCAGAAATACAATTTAATAGGAAAAAAGGTAAAAGAAATGCAATAGTAAAAAAAACCCAAAAAACCAAAAAACCAAAAAACCAAAACCCTGACAGAGTCAGAATACAACCTGACACCCTGTCAGTCAGGGTGTTGGTAGCAGTCTGGATTATCCAAGCTGCAAGGGATGGAAGTGTGCCCATGGTGCAAGGGTTGGGTGCCTCCAAACCCCGATCTCTATGTGCAGTTCACCTGGGAGGACCTTGGCCCAGGTAGATGCCACCTGCTAAATCTGCTGGGTTGATTTAGGCAGTTCTTCATCCCCCAGGAAGGGTGAAACCCTTCCTCCCACTAAGGGATAACTGGGAGTTACGGGTTTGTGTGCCATGCTTTGTGCAGCTCCTGTCACCCCCCTGGCAGCAAGAAGGGAGGGAGCCTGAGGCTGATGAAGATTGATGGGAGGAAAATTCACCAGGGAATGCCTGCCAGCACCAGAGGAGGCTGACAGTGGTCCTGGTGGACTGATGAGCTGGTTTTACACAGCCAAAGTTGCTGCTCCTGCTGGAGAAGTCAGGGAGATGTGGATTTCCCTGGCCACACGTCCTGCTTCCCTGCCAGCAGCACCTGAAATGTCTGGGACCAGCCAGCCTAGTGATGTAAGCCAGGCTGTGGTCCTCATGAAGCCCCTAGGCAGCACGATAGGCCTAGGTGGTGCTCCATGTGGCTGGACAAACCCAGAGGTTTAGCCTGTTTCCAGAAAAGTTTGGAATTGCTTCAGGATGTGGGTGCCAGACACCTAAAAATCCAGGCTGCACTCAGCAGGCTGAAGGACCAGGCTGCCTCCCATGGCTCCTCCCAGCTGAGGAATATTTTAGCCTCCTCCTTCTCCTCGTGCAGGAAGAGTTGGTGCTGCAGTGGCCTCTCCTTTCCAGGCAGATCAATAAGGAAGGAAGGAGTCACATTCCATCCAGCAGATTTGTACTCAGACATGTGAAAGAGACTTGGCAGATGCTCCTCCAGTGCTGGGGAGAAAAGTGACAAACATCAGGGCAGGCTGACACCCCAGCTCTGCTACTTACACCCACCCAGACACATAAAATTATTTTCCCGGGGAAACTGGGGGCATTTAATGTGGATAATTGGGCACTGGGCCTTTGCTCTTCCTCCTGTGCAGAGCCTTATTTATATGAAGTGGGGATAATATTTTCCAGTGTAATAAAGAATTTATTAGATCAAAGTCCAGTTTGTCTCAGTGGTTCTCAAATTCTGTTTTGTTAAATATGAGTGATTATAACAGTATCTGCATGGAAGGCTACTGGTGAGGCTGAAAACTGAGGCTCTGGCCATTCCTCTTATCAGTCTGATTTTCTGCCTTGTTCCAGTGCTTCACTCAGCTTGAAAGAATGAACCTAGAACATGAAACACTAAAACCATAAGCACTTGGAAAAACAAACAAAAAGTCCAGGCAGGTGTAATTCCTCACAAATGCCCTTAAACTCCATTCCTCCCACTGCTCTTAATTCCTTGAAATGAACCCACAGGATTGCATAAGCAACAAACAAAACTTAAGTTTGTGCCCAGCAATTGTCACAACTTCCCCAAACTGCATTCTTACTACATTGGGTCCCACAGATTGTGGGATGGGAAATTCCAAGGTAAACCAAATACAGTGGTTTCTTTATACTCCGGCTAACATTTAACAGAGCTCTGCAGCAGAAATAACCTCAGGATCAGTCTCTGCCCCTCATCAAGGTTTATAGCTGATTTCCCTCCACAGGACTCAGCAGTCAAGCAAGGAGCTATGGGGCCTCCTATTTTCTCATTAGAAGAAACTGCCTTCCTGCACTGATGGAAATTCAGAGGCTTCCCAAAGACTTCAGCCCCCTCAGGGCAAACATGAGCTGCTGGGACCACTGCCACTGTCCTGTTTAGCCCCAGGGAGGATGACATTAAGGGTGAAATGTCCCCTCGGTCCCTTTCTGTCTCTTGACACCCCTGACTGAAGGAGAGGTGACATGTGCTGATGCAGGTGAGGAGGTTCTCCTGCAAAATTGCGGGAGTAACCAAACCATGGTGTTTTCTGCTTCTCACCTGCACTGTCCTAGGCACAGATGGGCAAAAGAAAGCTAAAGTTGCACTGTTTTTGCTGGTCAGAACAGTTCTAAGGAAAACGCAGCTGTCCTGGCACTGCCAGGCTGTTCTCAGTGCTGCAGTTGTGGCAGATGCTGTCCAGTGCCACACTTCAGAAAGTTTACAGCTAGTGTACAGTGTGAAAACAAGCTTAAGAAATAGGAAAAAAAACCCCACCTTTAAGGTTTCTGACAGATGTGAAAGAACCAAAACCAGAGCCTACCATTTCTGCTTATTTCTGCTTATTTCTGCTTGAGCCTTGAGGACTGGCTGCTCTTTTAATTTAATTACTTTCAATCAACAGGCAAGATGTGGATCTCACTCAGCCACACTTGAGATTTGCAGAAAAGAGCCTAAAGAGACCGTGAGGGAACATGGTGCTGTTCCAGCCTCTCCTTCTCGGGAGGCAAGTGATGTTATCCCCTACAGAACCCCGAGACAAAGCCCTGTTGTGCTGCTTTACTCCTGAACCCAAGGAAGCCCCACTGAGGGTCTCACCCTCTTCCCTGCATCAAGCACACGAAATGCAGGGAAAAGTCACTTTTCGAAAGCTGCTCTAGAAACAACGTGTTAAAAAGAGGATGAAAAGCTCTCTCCGGTCCTCTTTTCCTTTTCTTAATATTTTTTTTTTCTTTTCTCTACTCCCCAAGGTCTGACTCCTTCACCAGGGCTGCCAGGCATACATTTGCAGTTGCATCATGTGCAGCGGATTACGGGGCTGGTGGAGCTCGGCCGCTGACCAAGCTCGCTCTGCCTGCACTGGGATTCCACAGCCGGCCTTAAATATCCCGGTTATTTTTATCCTCCTACGTAGCACCGCCAGAGCCCGTCCCACTGGTGGCAGGGCAACAGCTACACAATGTTTCCCTTTAGTCGGGAAGGGAAATGGAAGGAGTCCAGGCTTCCTGATCACATGGTGCCTGAAGTCAATGAAGAAAATTAGCGAAAAAAAAAAAAAAACCAAAAAAAACAACCAACCAACCTCCTCCCTCGCACTTCTTTGGTTTTTTTGTTTTTTTTTTTCCTTCTTTTGTAACAAGCTGGTCCAGCTTAACCCTTGGCACAAAATGCCTAAGAGAGAGCAGCCTGTTGGGACACGAGCCAGGAAAGCATCAGGGGAAAGGGAAAAAAAAAAAAAAAGCACAAAACCAGAACATAAACACAAGATTGCTGCAGTAATTGGCGGCTCTGAAAAACATTAAGGAAATGTGAAGCTTGTATGAAACATCAGCAGACAAGAAGCAGGGTGATGTCAGACGGCCTTCCAGGATTAGAAACCCTTTAAAAGCTCCTGAGCGCAGGACTGCCTGTGAAAAACACAGCAGCTCTTCACCGTGGAAGGAGCTGAGGAGCATGAGTTTTGTCTAAAAAAGTAACTTCAACAGCTCCAAGTCTGCTGGCGGGAGAGAGAAAGCCAGCAGGATGGGAAAGCACAAAACCTGTCCTCTAATTATAATTGTTTCTTTTCCTCTAGCAATCTTTTAAAGATGTTTAAACACCCCGAAAAAGTGAAAGCAGACACAATCTGCACAGGCTAGGGTGGCAGATTTTTTTGGCTGTGGTGTGTTCACACTGCTCCTCCGGCTCGAGAGGTTTCTGACAGCTCTGGAGTCAGTTTTCTGTGCTCCCCAAAGTTCTGCACGTGGGTGTGAAGAGCTCACGGAGAGATGGAGCACGTAAAAGCCTTGATCTTTATTAAATAGCTTTCTCTAGTATAAAGACTGAGAAAGCCATGGGCACCCTTCAGTGGGAAAGCCCCTTGAAATTAGTACACTGTTTTCTCTCTGTCTGTGGATCTAGGGTGCTAGGAAAGTTTTATTTCCCCCCCTTTCCCCACACCAGCTTTCTGGAGAAATGAAGAGAGAAGTTCAAGGTGAAATTTTATTTTGTGGGATGAATGTGTGATTAAAACAACTCCTCGTGCTGCCTTGGGATAAGCTGATTTCAGAGAGAGGGATCCTAAATGCCAGGTACTTCTTGCTTGGGGAAAGTGCAAATCCCTTCTCCCTGGTTTACACCTGATAGCACTGTATGAAGAGGCTGGGCTGCATATCATTTCACCTCTTGGCGGGGGGGGAAAAAAAGCACTTTTCCAGCCAGGGAAGCCCTGAGTTTGGAAGGCAGAAAGCATGCAAGGTTGCCCCTTCAGTGATTGAGACTTGTGACCAATGTCCAGCCCCAGATAATGCTTTTCTACCAAGAAGCCTCAGCAGAAAATTCTGCTCCTACCTGTTTCTGCTGCAGGGTGGAAGCAGGGGAGCTGCTGCTGCCCCAGCACACCCTTCCAGGGGTTAGGGTGAAGGTGCCTTCTCCTGGGTTGATTCCTTCCTTGCCCCCCATCCCTTGGCAGCAGTTTCCATGGAGCAGCATCATCCTGGGGGTTTCTGGCTCTACCAGGGGGGCTGCAGCATTCAGGGGGTCCCCACTGAGAGTCGCCTCATCCCGTCAGGTCCACCTCTGGCAGGTAGGCTGTGGATGAACACAGGTTTTTGTGTGTTTGCAGGAGGGAGACTGAAGGACAGAGACCTGAATGTTACCCCTGGCACAGCCTCTGGGCACGAACTGGCCTCCACCACAATCACCCAAGAGGGAAAGGAGGAAAAGATAACACTTTGTTTTTAATTTTTGATCAGACCGGAGTATTTTTCCTCAGCAGTCTCTCATTCGTGGTTGGAAACCACATGCCATAATGGTTTAAAAACATGTGGAGACCTGGGACAAGAAAGATGAATTCACCACTAATGATAGCAACAATCAAAAAGTCTCCCCGCTGCATGGGTTATTTTTTTGCCCCTCTCCCAAATAAATACGTGGCTCTGTGCCAAGGTGTCTGATGAGAGTGCCTGATGACACAAACATGCTCCACAGTGAGTGTTTTCCCACAGATGCCTCCTTAATTGCCACAGATGATTTGCTTAATTCTCTGGTAGTTTTATTTTCAGAAGAATTAAAGGGCGGATGAAAAGAGAGGAAGATAAAAACAGAGGAAGGAAGGCAAGGCAAGGCGAGGCAAGGCAAGTGAGACATGAAGGAATGAAGCAAGAATAAAGAAATAAAAGAGAAAAAAGTAAAAATAAACAAGAGGAAAAAGAAAAGAAAAAATATAAATGAAAAAGGAAGAAAGATTGAAAGTAAAGGAAAAAGGGGGAAAAAAAAAGAAGAAAAATGTGAAAAAAGTAAGCATGACAGAAGAAAAGCAGAGATTTTAGGGTACAAATATGAAAATATTGAGGGGTTCAGCAAGCTCATTACAAGTCAATAGAATTATAATAGAAGAAAAGATCAGAAAGAAGGGAATTGTAGTCGCAAAATTGCTGGAGCCAAACAGAAAGAGGCTTTGAGCAGAGGTAAAAAAAAAAAGAAAAGAAAAGAAAAACAGTCTCCCACACATTATTTGTTTTTCCTACTTCTTTTGGCTCCTTTCCTCAGAGGAAAACAGAAATACAATACCAGACATGATATAGTTATTAAGAGAAAAAAAAAAAAGTAAAATAGCAGGAGAGTTTTCTAGCAACTCCCTTAAAAAACAAACGGTGCTAGGCAAGCCCTTCCCAAGGAAAGGAACTTCGGGATGCAGGGTGGGGAGGGGGCGGTGGGGGCTGCCAGCATCCCTGCGCGGAGCCCGCCGCATCCCCCGGGGGTGTCGGAGCGCTCCTCACGCATCGTTTGACCGATCCAAACCCCTCCTGCGACGCGAATATTGTTACAACTGGAATAACAAAGGCGCAGACCAGCTCAGCGCCTTCTCCTGGAACCGGGTGTCGCCGGGCAGGAATTGGGACACGCGCGTGTCCCCAGCGCTCCAGACAGAGCCGCCGCCACAAACCCAGCCCACGTTGTCCTCGGGGTTGTGTCTCCCTCCTCTCCTTCGGCTGGGGCGCTGCCGATGTTTTTTCGGGCTGCTGGCAGAAGCAGAGCAGATGTCCCGTGGCTCTGGCCATGCCCACCCTTGCGGGAGCAGGTCCCCGAGAGCAGGTTCTGCCCAGGACACGGCCCCGAGTCTGTGCAGGTGGAGACAGGGAGGGAGGGAGGGAGGGACAAAACCCCGGTCAGACAGACCACGGGCAGCTCCAGACACAGAGGTGAGGTCATGGCATCAAGGGGTTTAGGCCAGCCTAGAATGGGATGGTGTGGGGAGATCTTCCTCTGGATGTCCCATCTCCCAGGGGCTGCTGACCACTGGAGTTGTACTCCTCCTGTAAACTCCTCCTGAGGAGAAAGTCTGTGAA
>VZTH01005077.1:480267-543412 GCA_013397815.1 Aleadryas rufinucha
AAATATATATATATAAATATATATAAACTTCATGCAGCCAGATGACCATTTTTATGCTGTTGTTACATTAGTCCAGGTTTTTAAACTTATTTTTATCCGTGTTACCCCTCTTTTGTTATCACTGCAATAAATACAGTAATAAAAGTCAGAGGGGCAGATAATTTATTGCACCACAATGTTACCCTGTAGAGGAGGCACTTTATGACATGGTGGGGCTTGTGCTGCCACTTCCATGGAGAGCTGCACTGTCTGCCATGCCTGTCCTCCAGAGGAGGTATTGGTGGTCTGATTTTGTGTTCAGGGCTGTCATGAATAGACTGACTGTATGTCCCACTGTATGTCCCACTGGCAGCAATGCTGCCCTCACCCTTCCTTGCATGGCTCCTTGTGCCAGGCTGCTATGTTTGCTCCTCTGGGAAGCCATGAGGGTGGAAATGTCACTTTTGCAGTCACATGAAATAGCCTGGTGGCTTTGGAGGCATATTTTATACAGATTTCTCACTTTTCATGTTTCTCACTGTGTGGGGACTGCTTTATGTAGTACCAGACAGGTGAGGTAACACTCAAATGTCCATGTTTGGGGGGCCTAGGGGACTTATCTGCCCTTAAACCAACACCAATGCCGTGGTGATGTCCCAAACAAGCCTCATTCAGCTCAGTCATTGCCCTCCTATTGATTTCAGCTGGCTTTGGTTCATTTCTAAATGCCAGACTTTTCCATGATGGAAGAGACCAAATTTTTGGTCCTCATTTTGTCATACCCCCCCTACTAAATTTACCTCTGGAAGCGACCTCAGAATTTTTGAACAGCGTTCTCTCTGGCTTTCTAAACAATGTCTTGATTTTGCCAGAGGAAAAGGGAAAGAGGCTCTCTAAACCAGCAGAACACCCTTTTGTTATATCTCAGATAAATCTGAACTAATCATAAGTCAGCCCATCCGGTCACACCGGCGTCATTGTCTCCAGTGCTGATTAATGGGTCAGGGCTAACTTTAAACTGGCGCTTCCTGGCCTGCCTTTCAAGCCCTGTTTTAAATGATTTTAAATGGTTTCCAAATTGCAGTTTCACCGTGGCCCACTCAGGGGGAGGCTGAACCAGGGGTTTTGTTGGGGGACAGCTGGATGCAGTCCTGTTATGTCACGACAGCAGCCCAAGAGCTGGCCTGAAACTGCATCTGAGCACCTGAAAGAGCTTCCCCAGCAGGGCCAGCAGTGTGGTACCATGAAGGACTCTAAAGAATGAAGGGGAAAAAAAGANAACCCCGGTCAGACAGACCACGGGCAGCTCCAGACACAGAGGTGAGGTCATGGCATCAAGGGGTTTAGGCCAGCCTAGAATGGGATGGTGTGGGGAGATCTTCCTCTGGATGTCCCATCTCCCAGGGGCTGCTGACCACTGGAGTTGTACTCCTCCTGTAAACTCCTCCTGAGGAGAAAGTCTGTGAAGCCACTGGTTTGCTGAAAGTGTGAGAAACAAAGGTGCAATCAGGATTGGACCTGCAGAAATTGAACTGGAACCAAGGTGGAAGAACCTATACGCATGGGCAGGGCTGGAGCCTTGGGGATTTGTGCAGGTCTTCCAGCTGGAGTTCCCTGCCCTGGGCTACCTGGGTGACCCTGTCTGTGTTTTCCAGAGAGGGAATTGCCCTTTGGGTGCTGCTGGTCTGATGTTCTGCATCACTGTGTCGGAAAAGCAGGTTCCAAACAAAACCCAGCACAAGCTGCTTTTCACCTGGCTGTTGCGTGTGTAGGTCTGTTTGCTGGAAAACTGTGAGGTTTTGCTGTTTCCTGCATCTTCTGATCACTTCTCTGCATCCAGCTATGCTGTGTCAGAAGGCATACCCTTAATGCGCTTCAAACAACCCCGCAGCTCATCTGTTCCTCCATCTGCTGAAAACTGAGAATTTCAAATGCTGTCATGAAAAGGTAACAAAACCAGCGTGGGTCAAAGTGGGCAGCTGGGCTGTGTGTCTTGCAGAGGCCTGGTGCTAATGCTGACAGGGTAAGGATGAAGGCTGAGAAGTGTATTTCCATCTAGAACTTGCTTAATGGTGAGTGAAAATCAATGCCACAAGGATGGTCCCAGGAAGTCATCATTGCTTAGGTCCTGCTGCAACCTCTGCAGTCCTCTCAGTGACTGGGGCAGCTGCCAGGGAGTCAGAGAGGATCACTGCTGCCAACAAGAGATGAATTGAGCCCTCAGGAGGAAGAGCGAAATGTTGTTTAGAAGTCAGAAGTCTGCTGCCTGAAAGTCAATACACACTGTGAGCTGACGCTGGAAAAGGAACTGTGCGAGGGCTGTTCCAAGTTCAACTAACTCAAAGTCAGATATTTCAAAGAACAGCTCAGTGCTGGGCTCTGCTCCATCTGTCATCCAGGGAGAGATTTTGACACTTCCAGAGGGCAGCATGGCCCACCCACAGTCTAAGGCAGTCTGAGAGCCACGTCCCTTTCTGCAGGCTGGAGAGCCTGAGTAAGGTGGGACTTATCTGCATTTTGCTGTTCCCTCCTGACCCTGCACAAGGGGACCCAGTCTGACACTGAATTCCTCCAAAAGATCTACCACAAGTTTAACAGACACCAACATTTTGCAGTCAGGAGGACCGTTTAGGCTTTTTTTTGTTGTTGTTGTTGCTGTTTCTCTGAGAACAGTTCAAGGGCCTGGAAGTAATAACTGCTGAAAGGCTGCGGAAGACTGTTTCTGCAAACTGAGAGTGGCATGAAATTAAACGTCTTTTGATGCTATCTTATAGACTGCCAACAACCATTCATACCATAAGCAGGCCACTCAATTAAAATGAAAAGTGAATCCCTTAATGCAGTTGCATATATATATATATAAATATATATATATAAATATATATAAACTTCATGCAGCCAGATGACCATTTTTATGCTGTTGTTACATTAGTCCAGGTTTTTAAACTTATTTTTATCCGTGTTACCCCTCTTTTGTTATCACTGCAATAAATACAGTAATAAAAGTCAGAGGGGCAGATAATTTATTGCACCACAATGTTACCCTGTAGAGGAGGCACTTTATGACATGGTGGGGCTTGTGCTGCCACTTCCATGGAGAGCTGCACTGTCTGCCATGCCTGTCCTCCAGAGGAGGTATTGGTGGTCTGATTTTGTGTTCAGGGCTGTCATGAATAGACTGACTGTATGTCCCACTGTATGTCCCACTGGCAGCAATGCTGCCCTCACCCTTCCTTGCATGGCTCCTTGTGCCAGGCTGCTATGTTTGCTCCTCTGGGAAGCCATGAGGGTGGAAATGTCACTTTTGCAGTCACATGAAATAGCCTGGTGGCTTTGGAGGCATATTTTATACAGATTTCTCACTTTTCATGTTTCTCACTGTGTGGGGACTGCTTTATGTAGTACCAGACAGGTGAGGTAACACTCAAATGTCCATGTTTGGGGGGCCTAGGGGACTTATCTGCCCTTAAACCAACACCAATGCCGTGGTGATGTCCCAAACAAGCCTCATTCAGCTCAGTCATTGCCCTCCTATTGATTTCAGCTGGCTTTGGTTCATTTCTAAATGCCAGACTTTTCCATGATGGAAGAGACCAAATTTTTGGTCCTCATTTTGTCATACCCCCCCTACTAAATTTACCTCTGGAAGCGACCTCAGAATTTTTGAACAGCGTTCTCTCTGGCTTTCTAAACAATGTCTTGATTTTGCCAGAGGAAAAGGGAAAGAGGCTCTCTAAACCAGCAGAACACCCTTTTGTTATATCTCAGATAAATCTGAACTAATCATAAGTCAGCCCATCCGGTCACACCGGCGTCATTGTCTCCAGTGCTGATTAATGGGTCAGGGCTAACTTTAAACTGGCGCTTCCTGGCCTGCCTTTCAAGCCCTGTTTTAAATGATTTTAAATGGTTTCCAAATTGCAGTTTCACCGTGGCCCACTCAGGGGGAGGCTGAACCAGGGGTTTTGTTGGGGGACAGCTGGATGCAGTCCTGTTATGTCACGACAGCAGCCCAAGAGCTGGCCTGAAACTGCATCTGAGCACCTGAAAGAGCTTCCCCAGCAGGGCCAGCAGTGTGGTACCATGAAGGACTCTAAAGAATGAAGGGGAAAAAAAGAAATAAAATCTCAGTGGATGTCATAACGACCCGGGTTTGTTTATGTAACGTAGGGGGCTGAATCATATCTCAGCCTTTCATCACCCAGCCCTGGAACAGTAGTACTTTAATAACGTCTAATGACAAAAATATGGAAAAAATTAGAAGCCAGAGCAAATGAGGAGGTTGGTTTTTTTTTCTGATGCAGTTTAAGTTCCTTAAATGCCAGTCATTGTTTATTTTTGTCCAAACCTCCTCTTTCTTATTTAACAGCTCAGATTCTTCTTTCTCTTTATGGTTTGTAGTTTGGGAGGCTGTTTCTTGTTGGTTTGTTTTTGTTTTTTTGTTTTGTTTTTTTTTTTTTTTTTTAATATATAAAAAGTATTTAATTTTTTGCCATTGCTGCATATTTTTGGCAGGTAAGCCTAGAGAAGTTCTTTCCAGTATACCTGATGCTATATTAAAACCAGGGCTGGAACATGGTCATTAATGTGCTCTTTTCTCTGCTCTTTTGAATAGAGTGTGGCTCTCAGACCTCCCACCTAGACTCCAACTCATTAGGGACATGAGAGATCAAGAGCTTTAGAAACGAAATTGATTGTTGAATACTTGTGGGACGTGGCATTGCAAAGCCCCATTTTGGCTCTGGAGAGGCAGGATTTTGTTTCCATGGATTTTTTTTTTTCCTTCCAAGCTGGTTCCTTGAGCCCACAGAAGTTATGGATCTTTCAAAGGCAGGAGGGCATTCTGGCTGATGTTCTGGGGGATGTGCATTCCTAGGAGGAGATTCTTCTCTGGAATAGGACTTATGGAGCAGCTAGATGTGGATCATGACAGCTGGGTGCTATAACACCATTTTCTGTGTCCTTGTGGCAGGATTAGGTCTCTGTGACATTCCTGCAGATGTTTGTCTGACCTGAGCCTGATGCCTTCCACGGGTGGATATTCCTGATGATCTTTTGCACTGTGAGAGTACCCTCACCACAGAACGATCCTTCAGGGCTTCTTCCTCACTAAAATCACAGAATCACAGAGTTAACTCGGTTGGAAAAGACCTTTGAGGTCAACCTATTAATTTAAAATTTAAACCACGGATTCTTAGACAGCCTGCCACAGACATGGAGAACAGGTTACCAACTCTCTCAATTTCTTCAGGAATGCTTGCTGTCCTGCCTTCTGGAGTGAGTAGCCTGTCCACCCTGCAGGAGTGTCCCCTGTGTCCCCTGACAAGCACCACGGTTTTGTCCATGGGTTTCTCTTGAAAGAAACCTGAGCAAGGGATGTGGAAGGAGAGCTTCCCAATAAATCCATGGGCACTCAAGTGGATCAGAACCAAAAGTGTACCTAGCCCATGGAAATCAGCTGAACACAAAGTGCCCTGAGGTGCCGGGGGCTGCAGGGACCAGCACACCCTGGTCATGGCTGTGTGGTGATTTTCCAGGCTACATTTATGGAAGCAAAGGGGAGAATGGGCAGGCCTCACACAAGAGCTCTGTTACCTGTGCTGTGAAGCTGCTCTGGCTGTCCCTGCCCCGAGCTGATGAGCTCTGAACCATTTCTGTGCTTGATGCAGGCCACAGAACTCAACCATCAGGCAGCTTGGACCTGAAGAGAAGTCAGTAATGTGTGTGTGATTAAATGGTGCCAATTCTCCCCAAGGCTGGAGAGCAGACCTTCTAATTTCCATTGAATACGTGTACCCTTAGATTTTGGCAACCACTGGCTTTGTAACTACATCCAGCACTTACAGGGCTCTCTGTGCCTGGGACAGCAGCACGAACATGGTGTTACTTCTCACGTCTGCCTCAAATTTCCAGACTGCATTGCTGCTTTGGAAATTGGGGCTTCTTAGAGCAGCTGCTGTAACCTGGCAGCATGTGAGGGCATGGACAGGTACGCCTGCAGGGAGCCAAGCCAAATCTGTGGGCCAGATTCAGCTCGTGAGGTTGGCGTGGTGGAAACCAGAGCACGGGCAGAACCCACTTCTGGAAACTGACAGTTCTGTTTGTGAAACTGAGAATGGGCTTCCCCTGCGTGGACCACTGACTGCATGGAGCTTTTCTGGGGTCACTGGCAAGCCAGGGACAGTGACCTACTCAGAAACACATGCTTCTTCAAGGATGCATTTGAATTGGGGAAAAAACCCCCCAAAATTGCCTTTTTCTAAGCAGGGCAATTTAATGAGTATGTTCGGGTCATGCAGAATATGACCTTAAGAAACCACAAGGGCTATAATCTTATTGGCGAGTTGGCCTTTGTGCTTCCCAGCCACAGATGAAAACTCTGTGGTCTTGCCAGTCTTGAAATGCTGGTGAGGCTGTCTTACAAATGACATGCAAATACAGTATAAATATGAGGTTTTATTTGTTTGTCTGGTTCTGGAGCCCTGGGCCATGTTTTCAGGCTTTTCTCTGCAACTCTGAGAGAAAGAGAACTATTTCATATTGAAATAAAGAAAAAACTGAAACAACAACCCAACAAAAAAACCCTTTGATATTGTTTTGTAACTGCTAGCTGACAGGAACTGGAGATTTAAACAAAATATCAGATATTATGAAGCTTGTGATAAAAAACTGCAGCTCCGCACTGGAGCTCCCCTTCCAGCGCTGACTACTCCCTGTGGCAAGGAGCAGATTTCACAATGCCAAGGAAAGAAGGAGCTGCTCAATGGCCAGAGGACAGAGTCCGTAAACACTGCAGGATGCTGAGGGAAAACCATCACGGCTGCTCCTCCCAAAGGCAGCAGGTGCCTGAAGGTGAGGCTGGTGGGGGCGATGGATTCCACCCTGAGACAACTCGTGCGTGGGTTCTCTTGGCTCCAAACAAATGCCCCAGCTGATGAACCAAACCACATCAGGGCTGGACACATTCTGTATCACCATCTCTCACAGAGGGACCTGCTCACCCTCCTTGTCCAGCACAGGGATCTCCCAAATACGTGCTTCTTAGCAGGATCTGACTGCAGCAGAGTTGCTGCAGCCCCGAGCCAGGCCTGGTGGCAGAGGGACCCAGCACATCCCCAGGGCCACCCCAGCACTGCAGGAAGTGTGAGGGAGAAGGGAGGATGGAGCTCTTTGTTTTTCAGGTCCTGCTTTGGCATTCCCCTGTTGGAAGAACACCTTGGTTGTAGCAGAAAGGATGGGGTTAGCTAAGCAATAACCCTGCTGTCCTTGGTCCTCCTGCATCCCCGTTGAGAAAGGAGGTGGCAGGGCAGGAAATCCTGATGGGTTACAGGTGCCAGTGTCCCCTTCACCTCGTGGGGGTGGGCAGCCAGCCTGGCCCCTGCAGGAGCCGCAGATCAACTCCCCATCACCCTCTGGACTTCAGAGGGGATAACCCCAGCGTGGAGGAGGAAGGAAAAATTAGTTGAAAAGGAGAAAGACTCCTCACTTTGGGCAATGGAAATGAAACTTGTGACTCGGTTCCTGCGAGGCCCATCTGCCAGAACAGCCGTGCCTGTTGCACAACCTGCTGCTGTGGGCAGATAACTGACTGACCACAGCTCAACAGCACGTGGGACAGGATGAGCCCTCTCCTCTAGAGCTAGATACAGTGCTCAGTCAATAAAACCTTTAGCATTTTCTCATTTTCTGCCTGTCTGCAGCTGCCAGACCTGCACAACTGGTGACTGCAGGACAAGGCAGTGGCTGCAGCAGCTTGTAATAATGCAGAGGAGTGGTTACCAGTTGTAGCAAGGTAAAGGCAAACACTCAGGTATTGTGGGAGGCCACTCGTGATAAGAAAGTGTCCTTGGCTGTAGTGTTTTAATAAATACTTTGTGGGCAACAGTTGTTAAAGCCTTCAGAGAAATTCCTCCTATAAAAGGAAAAGGCTTCTGCAGTTTATATGCACTACATGTGAATGCCTGTGCAAGATACCCACAGTTTCCATTTTGCCTTGACTCTCTAACCTCCCCCAGTGATGGGCTGTCCAGTCTTGACCAGTGACCACAAGCAACCAGCTCCATAAACTTCTGCTGAGGATGCAGGCTCAGGATTTTAAAAAATAGGAGCAATTTATCCTGCTAGATATCCTGCTATCCCTGTGAACTCTGAGTCCTCAGCTCTTGTCCCTGATTCTGAGTACAGCCTGCACAGAAATGGCGCTCCTGAACTTTGGCTGCTGTGGATGAGCTGAACTCACCCTGCTTGTTTTGCACCTGGATGGCTTAACCACCTCTTGTCAGGATTTTACAGAAAAAAGAGATGGATTGAACAATAATCTGACAGACAGATTGCCATCCTCCTTCTCCAGGTTGTGGACTGCATTCTCCCAGTCTGGAGGAGCTCTCTTCCATAAAAACAGCATGCTTGCATTTTCAGCACTGAAGTTCTGTCTCAGGAATAGCCAGAGGTTGTGAAGGGTTGGATATTCAGCCAAGGAGAGTTTATAGGGTCACATGTAGCAGGGACTCATCACTGTGTGATTTCTTTTCACAAAAACTCTATTCCCTGGCAGGATTTGTTCATCTCTGTCCTCCATGAGCCAAACAACCTTCTCAGCTTCACCCATCACCAGAAAGGCCTTGGTATCAATCAACACAATTTT
This sequence comes from Aleadryas rufinucha, assembly GCA_013397815.1. Taxonomy (NCBI): domain Eukaryota; kingdom Metazoa; phylum Chordata; class Aves; order Passeriformes; genus Aleadryas; species Aleadryas rufinucha. Next base: position 488,891 of record VZTH01005077.1, read on the forward strand.
CCTGACCCCTGAAACATTTCTGTTGTACATATCCTTATATCTTTGTGGGGCAGTGTGGGCTTAATAGAAAATAAAGCAGAAAGAAAAAAAAAAAAAAGAGAAAATAAAATCATGGTTCCCATTAAGTTTGTGAGATTACCCTTGTTATTTTGTATTTTAAGTCAGCCCAGATTTGGAATGCTTGTGCAGAAGGTAGCACATTCTGTTTAGCTTCTGATTAAGCTCCAGCATGAGTAATTGAATTCTGTTGCTCAAAATTCTTCCTGCAGTTTCAATTCGATGCAATCATTACATTTTCACTTCCTTTTCTGAACTGTTGGGTAATATTAGTGTGCATTGTTCAAACTGTTGCCCTCCATCATCACAGAGATGCTTGCTGTGTCCTGGTGGATGATGCAATGTGATCCTTGCACGTGGCTTGCATATCACTTTGCTGGATCTATGAAGTGTTTTAAGATGGTTGCATTGCATTTTTGCCAAAAATTCCGTATAAATCATTGTTATCATCAGGGTGGTACTCTATAGCAGTCAAAGTCAATACGTGCTCAAAAAAAAAAATTAAAGAAGCTTGAGAATTGAGTTTAGAATTCAGTTTATACAAAAATCCCACTGGCCTGCGTCACTGAAAATCTTGGCATATTCATTTGGTTTGGGAGATTAAACAGTATTTCATGTTCTCCCTCACAAAAATGATTCTTGGATTAAGATGGATGATCTAAAGGCCGTTCATTGCTTTGTAGGTCATGGCAGTTCCTCATTTTATACCTTTTGGGTTTTGGGGTTTTTTTTGTTCTGAAGGATGAGCCAAGTTTATGGCGAAGAAGATTTAGTTCCCACTGTAGCAGTGGGAATGATGGGGCTCTTCCTGAAGGAAAGCAGGTCTTTAAATTCAGGTATTGGTGACGTGGGCCCTCATGAAGTTAAGTAGAAATGGAAGATAATCAAGGAGAACTGAAAATTACATTGTAAATTAATTCTAAGGCCTTACTTAACCAGACCTGTAGCACAAGGTTTGTTATTTTTTTCCCCAATATGATAATTTTCTCCTGCATTGTCACCAAAGCCTTGTGGCTAATTGACAGGCACTCATTCAGTTTTCAGACTGGTGTAGGAAATTTTATCTTTCAACCTGCTTACATATCTTCATCTCGATTTCCAAAATTGCTTGAGATAATCAGCAGTAAATTCGCAACTTATTTGTAGATTTCTTCAGTGAAGACCTCTCACGAGCTGGTTTTTAAACCACTCACTGTGGGCCTTTGTGGTTTCAGTGATGTGACACAGGGCTGCAAGGCTTATTTTGTTTGATGTCTTACAGAGGCAGCAAGAAAAGGTTCTCTGACAGTGGGTATTCCAGGCCAAAACTGCATCATTTTCCCTGTTCCATTCAGCCATACTGCACATAGTAATCCCATTTAAAGATGGTGTAATAAGGGCTAATACACTACCAGTAGATGTCATTAACAGCAATTGGGCTTTGAATAAATCATCTTTAAATGGGAATTTAACTGTCCATTCAGATGACTGCTGTATTTTTCCTTTTTGCTCAGCTTTGACCAGGGCACTGGAGCTGGGCTGATGGTTTCCATAATAGGCTCCAGCAGCATCCTCAGCCTCAGCTGTGATGATAAGGTAAGGATATCTCTGAATTCTTTCTGGAATCTGCCACTGTCCTTTCTGATGGACACTCAAGTCTAGAGAAGTGCTGGAGTGGTTTTGCCTCCTGCTGTAGCACCCTGAGGGGAAATCCTTCACCAAGGGGCAGAAGAATCTCTCTCATTGTGGAACAAGTGCTTTCCTCATGAAAGCAGACCACAGCTCTTCACTGTGCGTGCAGCTGTACGAACACATCTCTCCTCCACCGCCTCCTGGGGACAGAGGGGTTTGTCCAAAACACTGTAATGGGCAAAGCAAGAACCAGACAAGCTCGGCGCTTTCTTCTGCCCCAGCCATTCAGAGGCACACCTGCAGCTCTTAAAATTAGATTTTCCCTTCGAGCTTATTTCTGGGCCAAGGACTGAATAGGGAAGAACTAAATACAAGGTAAATAACCCGGAGGTGAAAACTGTGCTGCACAAATAATAGCCAACATGCACTTCCTGACATTTGCATCACCGTCACCTCTTACAAAACATGCAAATGGTCTGGCAAGGAGGTGAGTTCTCTGTGTATGAATGGAAAACAAACAACAGATGAAAGGGGAAGAGAGGCAAACAGGCTGGTGAGATGATGCTCTTGCCTGAGAAACCTCTCGTGAGTGAGAGGGACTGTCTGCCAAAGAACTGAACCTTCTGTGAAGAGCACAGTGACTCACCAGCTCTGAAAGAGGCAGGGAACGGGATAGGGACTGACAGACAAGAAAGGGAAAGGGGTTTTCATATGGGTGAGGAGCCACTGGAGACCATCTATCAGCTCTATTTATCAGTGTTCTTTCAAACCTGGTAGAGGAGCCAGCTTTTTCTTTGTCCATGATACAACTTTGGCACAGTTTTCCCTCTTCTCTCTTCCTCCTGTCATGTGCTGGGATAACAGCATAACCAGACTGCCTTCGGGCACTGTCAAACATTAACCCTTGCCCTTCTGCTCTTCCCCTTTGAGGGCTCTGCTCCTGCCATTCTCCCAAGGCCTGGTTGACTGAGAGGGCACACTTGGTATGGCAGCAGTGATGGGAGGCAGAGAAGGATCAGAAGAGGCCTGTGGCTGAGCTGTCTGCTGTTGCTGTTTTGTCCCCTGCCATTTCCATCTTGGCTTGGACTCTCCAGTTTGATCTGTCAGTACAAACACTGCCATTAACTGCAGAGCCACGCTGAGGCAGGATCCCGTGCCAGGCTTGTACAAGCACTGCAGCCTTGAGCTTTAAATGTCAAAAGGAACCATTTTTTCTCTGCAGAAATCCCTGGCATTCCTCATCTTAGGCTCCAGGACTTGAAACCAACCCACTGAAATCTTGAAATCTTCACTCCTAGACCTCCACAACCCACCCCGCTGCCTCTGGAAAAGCAGCACACAAACCTGTGGGTGAGCAAGGATTTTATTTTTTCCCCCCCTCATCATTTTGGTGATTCACCTTCTGAACCTGGTCAGAACAGGAAGAGGAAGGCCATGAGTCACTGAAAGGCACTGGCCATGCACCAGTGGGGAGCTGTAGACATATCACGAGCCTTCTCCAACGGCTGTGCTTTCCGTCTTCATGCTGCAATCCCATTACCAAAGGACTAAATTAGTCCTCTGTCTTATAAAGCCCCTCTGAGATTTTTGAAAGGGAAGATGGTCCAAAAGCCCAAAATCTTCCCCAGGTAACAGGCTCTCCACAGAGCAAGAGAGACAAGCACGTGGAAGGTGTCATGTCCTTGTAGTCAGCCTCCTCCTGCACGCTGCCCCTTCTCCAAAAGCGAGCCTTTGTGCTTGGATTTATGGATCTGGAGGGCTGCAGCAGCCCCCCTCTGGGGCTGGAACACAGCTTTTGGCTACTGAGCTGTGCTGTGAAATCTTCTGCTGGGTATCCTTCCCCTCTGCAAAGTAGTAGAAAATGTATGGAGAATACAAGTCAGACACCCATTGCTCTTTACTGCTGTTGTGTGGTACTTGCAGCACAAGTTTAAATACTGCCCCATTTCATCCTGAATTGTCCTGGTTTCTGTGCAACAGCAAAGTCTTTTAGCAGTCTGGACAAGAGCAGAATCCATTTCTGCATGACTGGAAATACTCAGATAGGCAAACCAGCTTCTTTCAGCCTCAGACCTAAGTTTAAAGCACAGCACTAAGGTTTTGGAGTGTTTGGGAGAGAGGAAAGGGAGAAGCCACCTCCTGCTGTGGTGAGAGAAAAGGAGCAAACTTGTTGGAGCACATGAAGAAGTTTTTGGCAGATCTTTGGGTGGTTAGTCCACAAAACATCTCTGCAGCAAAGCGAATTCATTAATCCTCATGGAAGGTTTTTTATTCTTTTTGAGCAATTTAGTGGGCTTTTGCCCTCAGAGGATACAGCTTGCTTTCTCAGGTAGCAGGCTGCAACTTGTTCTATACTTCTTTGTTCAGCCATGTCCCTCTGATGGATCCTGTTCAGTATCCCCAGTTCACAATCCTGGTTGCATGTGAACATCATCCCACAGAGGTTATGCACATGGAGAAAGCTCCCATCCTAATGCTTACTTTGGCATCAAACCCTTGTTGCTGCCAAACTGAGAGGCTTAGACACTTCTCAGTGCCTTGGCTGCCTGTAAAAGGGCAAAAAATGCACCCCAGATTTCCTGAGGCCAGGTTTCTCTTTGCCTTCGTACACTGTTTATCTGGTCCGCACAAGCAGCTCCAAATGACATGTGGTGTTTCCAGCTGTGCTGGCAGGATGTAGCACAGCTGAACCATGAGGTCCTGACCTGAGCTGTCTGTCTTTCCACGAGTAAGGACAAAGACCCTCTGCTGTTCCTGGGCACTGTGCACCAGCCAAGTTCTGCTAAAGGCCCTCAGACTCCAAATGAAGCAGGCAGTGGTCAGCAACCAGGGGGAAATGGGCAGGCTTTGACTGCTCCCTCAAGGAATTTCTCCTGCTTGTGGGCTAAGGTGGGTGAAGATTTTCTGCTTCAAGGCTAGTCCTGGGCATTTGTGACATGCTGTGGTTCTCAGGGCTGTCCTGTGCAGAGCCAGGAGTTGGGCTCCATGATCCTTGTGGCTCCCTTCCAGCTCAGCTTATTCTATAGTACTGTGATTCTCTGATCTTTTAATTGAATGGAAAGGACTACTGGATGAGAATCATCACACCCCAAAGCATGTCCTTTGTGTGTCACAGGAAAGAATGAATCAGGATTCATCAACACAGGTTTGCCTTTGAAGGTAACAAAATTCAGTCTTGCTTTGCAGCTGATGGACAAAAGCTCATTAGGGGTTTTTTTTGTGTGCTTCTGTGACCACTGACTTGGCAAAGGCAGCTGGCAAAGCTTCAGGGGAGCCAGAAGATTTCGGGAGCTTGTGGAGGGCAGTTTCACAGTGCATGCAATTCATGAACTGATCAGAGGAGATGCTTTGTTAGATCTGACACTCACCATGAAGATGGAAGGCTGAGGGCAGCCTCAGCTGCAGGGACCATGAAGCTGTGGTGTTTAAGAGGAGTGAGCAAGGCAGAATAAGTCTGGACTTCAGAAGAGCAGATTTACCCCGTGCAGGGAACCTGCTTGTCACAGTCTGTTGGAAAACTGCCCTGGGGGGATCAAAAAGAAGCCAGCTGATCTTCCAGGTCAGCCCCTTTAGAGCACAAAAATGGTCTCCTGTGAGGTGTAGGCAGCTGGGCAAGGCTGGCAATGGGTCAGCACAGAGAACATGGAGCTCCATGGGGAGGGAAGGACTCAGAGGTGGAAGCAGGGACAGGCTGCTCAGAAGATGCAAATAGGAATGGGATCAGGAAAGCCAAAACTCATCAGGAGATGAAACCATCAGAGAACACGAGGGACAACAGCATCTTTCTGTAAGAACATTGGCAGTCAAAGGAAGCCTAAGATGACCATGGGGTCATTGCTTAGTGGGACAGAGACCCAGTGACACTGGACATGGTGAAGGCTTGGCTATTCAGTGCCGTGTTCAGTGGTTTGAGATCCAACAGGACAGGTTCCTTGGCAACCTGGCCTGGTGGGACCCACTCTGAGCAAAGCTGAACAGGATGAAGGGCTCTTCCACATGTGATTCTGTGACAAGACAGAATCAGTGTCTGGTTCTGGATATTACTTTTTCTATGTATTCGTGGGTGTTACTTCTATGCACTCAGCTACAGGGTCAGGCTGTCTGCTTCAAATTCCTACCTGGGTCTGAAAAACACAGCTTGAAACCAAGTGAACAAATATTCAGTCCTGTCTGTCTACATTGAACTTATAAAACTAAAAGTTCTACTTTTTTTAAAAGTTCTTTTTTTTTTTTTTTTTTAAGTTCTGCTGTGCTGATTTGGTTGTAGTAATGAAGGATAGACTGTGCTGGTGTTCCTTGTTAGAAGCTCAGGTCAAATTGCCTTTTGGGATCTCTGATTCCTGATAAGCCACCACTGAGGCATGGTCATTCTCCATCTGGATGAAGCAAGGAATCCCTATGCTCCAAGATGACTGCTAAGCAGTCAGTTCAACTTCACCCTTGCTAGGTGGGCTAATTTTTGTGCTAAGGAACTCGTTGAAGTCGCTAAATTGTGGTCAGTTTCCTTAGGAATGGGGAGAGGCAGAGGTGTGGAAAACGAGCTTTGAAACCCAATCGTAGCACCGGTTTCACGACTGGGATGAAGCCAGCACTCAAACTCACCTTTCCCAGGCTCCAGGCCTTGGTCTTAGCTTTTCATGCCACTTCTTTTTCTGCTCTGTTTTCCTCCTCCTAGCTGTCAAAGTTCATGCCACCAGGCAAGGTGTTTGGGTACATTCAGGCAGTTTAGTGTGAGTTTTAAATTCAGAGTTATAAAATCCTAGCTAGGATAGCATGAGAAAGCCTGGTTCATCAGTGTCATTTTCAGAGGCAGCACATCTTGAGTTTATAACTCTGATTTTCTTTTCTTGCTAAAATAAAAGGGAATTCGTACATTACATAGCATTGTTTATACTGAGAAATATTTTCGGCGTACCCAGGGTGTGTTATGTTTCATTCCCTCTTGTTTCTGTGCAGCACTGTTAACTCTGTCCAAGTTGCCATCAAATACATATTTATTTTCTCAGGAGTACCCAAATATTTCCAAGGTGGAGTGAGAAACAGAAAGTTTCACAGCTGATATGTGTTTCCCCCTTGGAATGACATCACTGTTTAATTCCACCAGATATTTTGTTCTTTATACCATTTTGACAGAAGGAGAAAGCTGTTGCCCTGTGCATTAAGGTGGAGAGTTTTAAAGTGGCTGAAATCAAAGGGAATGAAGAGCATGATGTAAGAAATTAATATCTGAACATACAAATTGTGATTTATAATCTAACACATCAAGTTATGTTTTTTTCCATAGTAATTCCAGGCTGAATTCAGATGAATCCCAGAAAAAAGAATTCTCACTCTTGGTCTTTTTAGCACATGGTTTGTGTCCAAAGATCAGTTTCAAGAGGCTCTTTAGTAATTGACCTTAAACATACCCATTTATGAAAAATAAAAGTGGTGTAATTTCTACCAAAAAAAAAAAAAGAAACCTAAATTACATTATTTTCTTTTGCTACAGCTGACATATGGCTGTAGAGACATAGACTTACACAAAATGAATGCCGAATTATTTTTTACAAATCAATAACATAAAAATACATGATATAGAACAGCAACAAGTGGAGCTAAATCATGTGATGATGTAATTTTGTCACCAGTTGTTTCAACCTGTGAACAAAATGCCACTGGTTATGAAGCAGCAGAGATCTGTCCCCTTTAGTCAAGTAAGTCCAGGAGTCTGCACTGAAATGGAAATAAATAAAACATTTTGCTGTGGGCAATTGAAATTAATCCTGCTATAGGCAGAAAAAATTGGCTACAGCCCAGATGCTGCTCATATTTGAAGATATAATCTATGAGAGAGTTTGGGTTTTTTTCTATGGATTAGAAGGGGAGGATCCAAAGTGGAGCCTCACATTGATCTAAGTTAACTTTTGCCTCCTGTAAGGTCTTTCAGGTGTCTATCACGAGTAGTTAGAAAATCATTTTTCTGTACCTCTGCAGAATATTTGGCAGTGATTAATTGTCTTCTTTATTTTCAGGAAAAACTTATTTCATAAAAATTGCATATTCTCCTCGATTTTTCACTTTCACATGAAACACCAGAAAAATCTGAGAGCAGCGTGCTGCACAAAAATGTTCATTGAATTCAGTACCTAATTTTCCCATCTTAAAAGAAAAATAATTTTTTGCTTTCCAGTCAGCCCTTGAACTTCTTATATTCCTTTATATTTATTTTTCATCTTGAGTGGAATCAGGATATGGTTAGAGGTTAGTGGGAAGCAGAGATAGAAGGATGTAAGCTAGATAATATTTAGTTAGAGAAGTAGAAGGAATATTTAGAACTCTTGAAGTCGATGACAAACCACTCCTTGACTTCCAGAGAGGAGCAGGTTAACAGAAATCCAACAACAGCTTGTATTAGACGTGGTCCATGCAGGCCCAAGAAATCACAGAGGGAAAAGGGAGTCTGCACCTCAGAGGAAAAAAAAATCATCCACATAGCTTTTTGCTGAGTGAGTGAATCAACAAGTCAGCCAGCATCTGCCCTACTCATTGTCTTGGCAAGAATCCTTGTGGCAGCAATGTCATATAAACTTTTATTTGGAGAGGCTTTGAATCAGCTAACTAGGAAAAAAAAAAAAAGCTTAAAACAATAAGTGCAGAAGAAGGGGGAGAATTAATACAACTCAGAATTTAGATTTTCAACCAGATGTCTATATAATGGAAAGAGCAGCAGAGCTTCCTCATGAGATTACTATTTAAGCTGTTCTCCGAGATGTTTACAAACACATCTACAAAAATCCTCCTTCCCCATTATCTAGGATTGTGTTGGATGCATTCCTTGAGGCACTTGTCATGGCCAGTGGACTTTACAAAAAACTGCGTGGCTTCAAATCATACGTCTGCTTGTATTAGTTTCAAATGCTCTTTCTTGGCTTTCGTTTTAACATTTAATTTGGGCCTCTCTTGTCTTGAAGCGTGTTAGATCTCTACAGACCTCTCCCTCAAGAGGCACAGGAGTGATTCCTGATGCTCCTCCAGTTCTGGGTACCACGTGTAGGAGCAGTGACTCTCAAAGCCGCATCACTTCTGGCAACAGCTGGCGGTCCCAGGTGCCCGACCTGAGGCACATAAATGGGAGGGATTTTCACACACAAGCGAACAATTGTTTGAAAGTAACCAAAAAGCATGAATAAATGCTGCAGGGAGCATGACAGTAATAGCAGGTGACTGTCTTCACAGCCCAGCCCATGCTCATGAGCAGCTCTGAAGGAAAAATGAGGTGAAAATACGATCGAAGATATTTGGAGACGTGATAGAAATAGGCAAATAAAGGCCTGACAGCACAAGATCCAGGCCATTTCCCCATGTTCTAGTCAAGCTCCTGAGCACTTTACTTGCTGTTCAGTGTGTCTCCATTTCTATATGGAAGAAAGAATGTGCTGACCTGCCCTCAGATATGCCATTTCACCAGTTTTTACTTCCTTTTAGTAACCCTGGGTTAAGAAAGTGAGTGAAGCTTTAAAGTAAAAGAGTCTGGCTTTTCAGTGGCATCACTTAAGGCAATAACCTACCTTTATATTTTGGGCTCTTTGACAGGTTATATTGGGCATGGTAGCACCTCTCCTGCATTTCCTTTGTCTTTAGGCTTCCTTTAGTCACCTTTAGGCTGTGTTAGAGTTCCTCCAGACTCCAGGGAGGCAGAAGTGCTGGCAAGTGCTCAAAGGATACTGACAATCAATTCCCAGCTTTTGCAATCTCATTGTTTCCGGATTTTCCAAAAAATGACAACTTCCCCCATGAAAGCTGCATTTCAATGCTGCAAGGCACTTTAAACAATTTATCTCATTTTCAAACACCTTACAGAAGTAGATCTAAAAACATTCACATGAGAATTTCCACAAAAGGTCAGAAGAAGGTTGTCTCCAAGGGAAATGTTACGCTTTTTCCCCAATTTTTCTGCTTTCAAGCTAGATAAATTTGGTCAGTCTTCCCTCCACCGCCCCAGCCATGGTCACATGGGCCTGTTGCTGCTTTTTACTTCACAACATGAGAGAAAACATGAGATCTGTTATCTCCTGTAACCCACTGGCAGCCCATGGCACATCTGAGGGGACAAGCAGGAGCTGTTGTGGCGCTGGGAGAAAGTATCTGCTTGACCGAGAAACCTTCTGCAGGATTGTGGCTGCTCAACATGGGCTGTATTTTGGATTTCTGGCTCTCAGGGAAGAGGACATGTGTGTATCTAACCAGAGAATCTAAGTGACTGCCCAGAAGTCCAGAAGCAGCTTGTGAGGCATGAAGGAGAGAGTCCTTCACACATGCACACAAGCAAGGCTGAGGTGCTCATGGAGCTGCACGCATATTTTTTGGTCTGTCAGACACTCCCTGTGTGTGGCCCATTGTTTGACTGCAAGTTCTAATAAATAAGAGCTGACATTCAATAGAAGCCTCTTATTCCCCAGCTGCACAGGATGGCAAAAACAACAGGGCCAAATTCCTGGGGGTGGCGCGTGCGCCGCGTTCTGGGGACTTCGCCACCGCAAAGGTGACGGCTCATTGTGTGTGGGGAACACTGGCCAAGCCCTGGTGTGTATCAGTGCAGCCCTCTGCATCACACAGCAGCGTGACAGAGCCAATTGGAGGCAGAGAAATGAAGCCTTGCCGCCTCCAGAGGAGAGAGGTCTGGAAGAATTTGGGCTGAGAGAGATATCCAGAGCTGTGGGCAGCTCCTTGGTGGTGGAAAACCAAGCTGGGTGCTAAGACCTGAAAGAGGAAAGGAGGTGGTTTTCTGGGCGAAAAGGAGGTGGTGCATTTGAGGCACAGCTCTGATTCTGCTCCTTGTGCAATAGGAGGCAGGCAAGGCTAGTGATTATGGGTCTGCTTCTAATGAAAAACTTGGGTTATTCAACCCTTTTGAGAAACCAAGTGCAGAATTATAACGTACTCAGAAAAGCCTGTCTTTGGTGATTTACTAACGAAAAACAAATAAAAGAGAAAGATCAGCTGAATTTAGTGTCATGTGTTACAGTTGTGTTAATAATGTGATAATCTAAGTGAAACACCCCTTCAAAGCTTTTGGCTTTTTGGTTGTCCACTCTGTGGAGTATTTTTTGCTTTATAACTGTGGAAGATCAGCTCTGCCCATTTCACAGGGCGCATTCTCATCACCCTGCACAACAAAACAACCACCCCTACAAGCACAAAACAAGACAGAACACATTCTCCCTGAAAATGCACATCAGAAGACACAGGTACTGCAGGGAATCAGCACTTTTGGCTCCTGGTCTTTGCCAACTCACAGTGTGCTGTCAACATTCCCAGGTGTAGAAGCAGCTTCAGCCATCGGATGTTCTCAGGGACTGGAATGGGAGGCAACAAGCATCAACTGTGACAGATTCCTTTTTGGTTAATGGCCAGGTGGGCTGGAAGAGCTATGATGTCTGAAAAAACCCCAGTGAGCACTACTTGCTGTGACCAGTTTTCTTTATTATCCTCCAAACTTGGCTGAAGACCCTGCTGGCCACGAGGCGGACAAACAAATACAAACCTCTCGTGCATGTCATGTTCAGTGGCCACTGCAGTCCTCTGGAGCTGCTCAGACTTCCAGACCCCAGCTGCCAAGGGTGCTTAAAAAATACATTTGAAGCAAAGCTCCAAATTCTTGAAGTGTTAGGGCAGAGGTCTCTCCTTCCAGGGATTTTATCCAAAGACTGGTCCCACTGCTCCTGCGTTATACCGCTTCTAGGAAAGTGAGAATGTCACAGTATCTCCTTCTGGAGAGATGAACAAGGAAAAAAAATTAAAAATTAAGAAGCATGCTTTGCTGTCCCACCCTTTTATCTGCTTTTCAACACTTCAAGTTGACACCACATGTAAGAACAACAAATGCATTTCTCCCTCTGAGCATCTGCTCTTCACTGCTCCATGGGACTCTTGCATGGCAGAAGGAAGAGGTTCTTTTATCACCACATACAGAAATAAAAATAAATTAAAAAAAAAAAAAAGCTGAAAAGAAATATTTACTTTTCCCACAGAATTACTTGATTTTCGTAAGTTTCTTGGTTTCCTTGTAAAAAATCCCTCTTGGAAAGAAAAAAGAAACAGCTGTCCCAATACCATCTTTCTGCTACAGGGCAATTTCCTTAAAGACTCTTTCAGGAAAAAAAAAATCACTTTTTAATTTTTTAAAATTATTATTATTTTTGGTCCCTTCTGCACTGCTGGAGAAAACTAGGGGCTCTTGGGTGGAGGTTCAAATTCTCATATGAGTAATAGCCATCAGCTTACTTAAAGTTTCCTCTACAGCACATGCTGTATTTTTCTTCCCTCCCTTCCCCACATCCATGTGCTGTGGTGCTGTGCACTTCCAAACAGCAGCTGTGCTGTGGCTCAGGAGAGACCAGGGACTTCTCAGGGATCCAAAAAACACATGTTAGCCAACCCTTTTCTCACTGGTACAGCCTGCACACAGCAAACTGCTCAGCCCAGCTAAATCTGACCCTGGTTCTGCAGAGTTTTGGGGTGCATCGAGTCTGTTTCAAGGGAAAGGGGGAGAAGGGGCATCTTTCTGCTGAGTCCCTCAGCCCCTGGAGAGGGTTTTTGCTGAGGTCCTCCCCTCAAGATGTGTGCAAGGCTTAGGAATGCCAATTGCAGTGCATCACAGCCTAGGTTAGAGGGGATAATTTTTAAGCAGGGATGAAAAAACCCAGAGCTGACTGCATTCCATACTGACATGGGCTGTCAGGGCAGCTGTTTTATGAAACAGGCTGGGATAATGGGATTGTACTACCCTGAGGTTGGATGCAGTCCTGTTTTGCATACTATAAAGCCTTTTTTGTTGCTCTTCTTTCAAGACTCCAGGCATGCTGTTTCTAAGGGTTCAGCATTATCTGCTGGAATAAAAAACGGGGCAAAGTTATACTAAAATTAGCAGAATTAGTAAAGACACAAATACTGGGTTGGTTTTGGGGGGGGATTATTTTTTTGGTTGGTTTTTTTTTTTTTGGTTGTTGTTTTTGTTTTTTTTTGTTTTTTTGTTTTTTTTTTTTTAAATGTGCCCTTCTTCCTTGCTGTGGAGGAGTTAGAGAAATTCTGCCTAGAAATATCCTCCTGAAGCTGGGACATTCAGAGATAGGTCCAGAAGAAATCCCTCACCAAGAGACCCTTTCCTCCTTCAGCTCCTCTTTGACAGGCCAAATGGACCTTCTGTGGGAAACCAGAAATGCAAGGAGGCAAAGTAGCTTCCCAGAGGTCACTGCCCAGGTCAGTGGCACAGCCAGTTCTGAGTTAAAGACTTAGTCGACAGTTCTGCTTTGGTGTTTAATTTTGTTCTTTTTTCCAGCTCATGAAGCTCTGTCCAACTATGCTGGAAGTACCCCAGGCCAGGCTCTTTTTCTCTCTTATCATTTTGTGTGCTGTGACAACCTCAATATCTCAAGGCCTGTTTCTCTTCTTTTGTCTTGCTCTGTAAAATCTGCAATTTCTTAAAATGCTTCCTGGTTTATGAGTGATTTCTCACTCCTCACAACTGGAGAGAGGGGAGATAATTGAAACCAAATGTTTCATTTGTGTTAATAATGAGTGTCATTTTATTTTATGTCATGCTGTTTCATGCAAGAGCACTTCAAAGTGCAGAGAAGAATAGAGGAGAAGAACATCATAAAAGAGCACTGGAGGCCACATAGTGAGAACTGATCACAAAAGGAGAACCACTCTCAGTCCAAACCTTGACCACAGTCTCTCCAGAGGAAAAGAGTGGAGGAGAAGAAAACATCATGTTTTGGGGCTTTACCTTTCATCAGGAGGGGTTCTGGAGGTGCTCTGAGGTCCCCTGAAGCCTGTCCCCTTTGGGATGAGATAGAGAGGGAATGCTCTGGCTGAGTCTCCATGGGGTGATGATTTCTCCCTCCCTGCTCTGTAAAAGACCTTTCTTGGCATAGTCTTGTTGGTGTGGGCCAGGAAAACCAACCATCACGGTGCTGATGAGGTTTAACCTCCCCTCCTCTTAGTGTGGGTTGAAATCACCCTGCATCTCCCTCCTCGTGCTGAAGGCAACTCTTATCTCCCATCACCCCATCCCTGGATGTGCACAGGTGGAGAAATGCCCCCTCCTCCTAAAGGGCCCTCAGCTGGGAACCTGGAGGAGCTGAGCTTAGGATCAACCCAGCCAGTGGCACAGCAGACCCAGCCTCAGGGCTCCTAGGTTCAGGCTGTGACTCCTGGGCTGGTGGTGCTGTGTTATTCTGTCCTCTCAGCACCCCGTGGCAGGTTGTTTGTGGCTTGGCTTCCTGCAGCTGGATTAAAAACACTCCGTGGTTGTGCACTCCACGTCAGGAATATGAGCTGCCCCTATAAAAATCCAGCTGGGTGGCCATGCCAAGTGCTGATCCACTGGCCTGGGTGGAAAGGGGTAACACAAAGCCCAGATATAAACTGTCTGATGAGGCTGTGTTTGTAGTTTGGGCCAGACTCAACCCTACATCATATTTTCATTCAACACAGTTTCAGTCACAAGTTTTTACTCTGTTCTCTGTGAGAATCTTAGCTGATTTTGTATGTGGGACCATCTGCGCTCATTTAATGGGACATTATCCGAAGTTTTCTCCTGATTGCAGAGGAGAAACACCCCTCACACCATATTTATAGCACACAAACCCCATGCAGAGTCAGCAGTGTAAGTTTCCTGCATTTCCCGCTGCCCAGGATTCATGAGGACATCAGAGGATGTCACATCTGTGTCTGTCTTCCCCAGGAAGGGAAGAACAGGGGAAGATCCTGTGGACAAAGAACACACCTGAGCTTTGGATGCCTGGTGTGAGACAGGCAGGACTTGGTTATTTTCATCACTCTAAGCAACTGATGGCACAGCATGCATCTAAAACACATAGTGCTGTAGGGTCTTCATTTGATAAAAGAGATAAAATAAAGATTGTGGATGAAAAACCAGCAGGGGTGACCTGTGCAACCTCACTCAGGGCTCCTCTAACCTCTTTCTTCATGGCCACATCGAGGTCCTTCATCCATGACACTGTAAAGAAACCTGATTTCTTTTTCCTGCACTCTCTCAGGCAGAAGGAACGAAGTTGTGCATGCGATTTGACGATCTCACTCATTGCAACATTCACATTTCACCCAGGTTTATTGCAACCTGAGGGACTGTCAGCCTTCTTGCTGGTGCTCTTACAGCTGGAGGCACTCCTGAGGTTTATAGGACAGAATCTTGGCTCCACAGATTCCAATGGCAAAAGCTGACAGGTTTTCGCTGTGTGGTGTAGTGGGATCCCATTCTCCTCATGATCCTGACTATCACAGTGCTGTCAGTCAGAGAAAATGATTATCAGAGAAAATCTTCATCAACTGGAGCATTGCTGAAAAGCAGAACCCATAATAACATAATACAACAGCACTTTTATTTTTATAGCTCCTCTAGAGCCAAGGTGCTATATAACATAATGAAACACTTACACTGAGAAACAGAAGACCCCAAAAGAATAAGAATTAAAATTTAAGTCTCCTGGACAACTTTTGCATTTGGCCCAGGTTATACAGTCACAGCTTACATTGACTGAAATCCAGTGGAAGAATGTCCTCTTGGATGCCCAAGGAAATGTGACCAAGGGGAAGACACCAGCTGTGGGACACAGCTCTGCCCTGGCAGTTGCATTGGGCAGTGCTGCATTTCTGGACACTTAACATTTATTTATCTGATGTGTTTGAAGTGTCACCCCAGAGTTTCTTATAACTAGGTCCTTCAGGAAAAAGGTGGGTGTTGGTTTTCTGGCTTGACTGATTTTTGTTGTTGTTGTTGTTGTTGTTGTTGTTGTTGTTGTTGTTCGTTTTGTTTTGTTTTGTTTTGTTTTGTTTTAAATTTATTTTGGTAATAAAGAATGATACCTCAATTTATCAGCATAAGTCTGGGAGCTTGCTGTCTACATCCTTCTGCCTCTGCCTGTTTTCCTTTCAACGTGTTGGATGGGCAAACACTGCAGGACCTGGTCCTGTTGGATGGGCAAGCGTGCAGGACCTGGTCCACAGCCTCTCTGTCTGTGTGTGTGTGTGTGTGTGAATGGTAATTATGCCATCAGTTCAAAGGGGCTTGGAGCCTGGCTGGTGGAGAAGAGAAGCACAGATGGGGGAAATGAGTGACGGTGTCTGCAGATAGCCCCTTGTTATGTTCATGTCCTAATTATCCCATGGTGTGCAGTGATTTCAGTTTGTTGCATTTTTCGTTGTCCTGAATTCAGACCAGCAACAAAGGTACATCATTAGTACCACCCCTACATAACCTTCTCTAGCCAAAATATTTCTTTAGGAGCATTATTTCTTGGCTTAGAAAAATCCTCCTTTTTGTCTTGTTTTGTTTCAAACAAGTGTTTCCCAAAAGTATTTCCCAACTGGATCGTAAAAAAAAAAAATCTACATTGCACTGAAAAGAATAATCAATCCCTGCTGTTAAACTCTTATATTCTGAAAGCACAGTTAATGAAATGAATATCATCTAATTAAAGAGATCTTCATAACTGAAGGATCAAACCTTCAGATGGAAGTCATCAAATTTTTTTAGCATGAAGCTCTCAGCCCAGGCCGTGTCTCACTGATGAACCTGCATTCCCAACAAGGACACTTAGGTCAGGAGATGACTTTTTAACAAGAAACCCAAGCCTGACGCTTGGGAAAACCACTGGGCTGTGAAAACTCTTTGTCCTTACCAGGGCTAAGAGTGGGCTGAAGCCCTGCCAAGCTCTTCGCCCGTCTCCCGCTCCCACCAATTGCAACATCCCTGCCTTTGGAGCACCGTGGCTGACAACAGCCTTGGCCACAGCTCAGATCTGCCCCCGGAGCTCGGGGCCGGCAGCCACTGCTGCCCTGACAGCCCCTCTTTCGTCACACACAGCTCGTGGAGGCACAGCCAGTTGTGCCTGTGCTCCCCGGCTCCCTCACCGCTCCAACCCTGCCTAAAGCAGGCGCCCTCCAAGCCAAATTGATGTCTGCACCAGTGGAAATGGCACAAAAAGGGGAATTCTTCACGGTCTTTTATAATTAGGGTAGAGAGTTTTCACTCTGGTGGTTGCCTCCACTCAGACGCATAGATTTTTGTAATTGTTGTTACTGGATTAATTGGAATTGTTGTTTGGATTCGTTGGAATTATTGTTGCTGTTAATGGATATCATTAAAGGGTTTATCAGGTGCGACCCACTGAATGTGAGGGAAAGGCATTTTCATCCTGCAGCAGGCAGAAGGAGCATTACTGAGCCCTTGAAGAGAAGCCTGGTAATGCTCTGAGACAAAAAAATTTCCTACAGGATACCCTGTAGGAAGACACTGATTCAACTAAAGCCAGGGCTTTACAGGATTGTGCCAGGTTCTTTAAAATTTAGCAGGAAACTTCTGTTTGAGATTATTAGAACTGCTAAAAATGAGTTGAACATCTTTAAAATTTCATTTTTCAAAAAAAATTTGGGAAAATATTTTGAAAAAAACCCCAAGTACCAGAAACTAAAGGAAAAAAAAATTCTGCTTTGCAACCATCTTTAACCTCTATGCAGGCACTACACTGTCTTAAAATAAATAATAAATCTTACTGATTGAAGAAAAAAATTATCTGAGACACATTCAGTCTTCAGACTCCAGTGAAGTTTTGTTTAAACTGGAAGTACAGCATGCAGTTTATACAATCTGAACAGGAATACTTCTAGAGCTTAGAATATGTAGTTAACTTGCATTTGGAGGGCTGTTTCACTTCTGAATATAAGTCCTCAGCTGCTCAAGTGGAAACACGCATCTTGATGTTCAAGTGGTCAGTGGAGTGCCTAGGTGGTTCTTGCAAGAATGAACTGGATTTCATATTTCATATTCAAAACCTGGGAAATATTTTTGGACTTGCTTTAGCACACGCATAGCTCATGGCTGGTGTGCAGTTGAGAAGCATTTCTTGAAATAAAAGATGAATGATTGGATCTAAGCATTCTGAGCATTCTTAACAAAACCAGAAGTATCTCTTTTGGGGAAAGTGCCAAGTCTCTGTTGGCTTTTCCTATTTTGCCAGCCTACAAAGGAGGAAGGGAAAAACTGCATGCTTATCACCAAAGCATTTAAGAAGCTTGCATTTATCTTTCATCAAAAAATAATTTTCTCTGAATATAAGTGCAGTCAATCAGAATAAAAAGGCTTGTGCACAAAAGGAGGAAAGCATTACCAGTGTATGAAATATGGATAAAAAAAAGAATTTGAACTGTCCTGAATTAATATTTTCATTTCTTTAGGCAAAAAACCCAAGAAAAAGTGTAAATACCACCACTCCACCTTGGCTGGCTGCTGGACCCCTACCCAGCTTCTCTTTCCTTCTCTTCAGTGGGACAGGAGGAGGAAATAAGATGAAAAAGCTCTCAAAGTCAAAATGCCTGCTTTCATCAGAGTCAAGTTGAAGGCTCCCTGGTTAAAAATGAGTTAGCAACAAACATTAGGGAGCGGGAAGCGTGAGAGGTGAGAAAGGAAGGACGAGGCAAAATCCTAACAGTCAAATCCTGACTTCCCTGAAGGACACATAGAAATTCCCTGGTGGTGCTGGGCTCCCGGGTGTCACTGGCTGAAGTGGTGTTGTGTGTCTTTGTCATGTTAGTTAAAGTCCTGAAGTCTGGGATCTCCAGCACAGGAAGGACCTGGAGGTGCTGGAGCTGGTCCAGAGGAGGCGCCAGGATGGTCAGAGGGATGAAGCAGCTCTGCTGGGAGGAAAGGCTGGGAGAGCTGGGATTGTTCAGCCTGGGGAAGAAGAAAGCCTCAAGGTGAGCTGATTGCAGCCTTCCAGTGCTTGAAGGGACCCTGCAAGAAAGATGGAGAGAGACTTTTATGAGGGCCCAGAGTGACAGGACAAGGGGGAATAGCTGCAAACTGAGAGAGAGTAGGTTTTGATTACCTGCTTTATATATTAGGAAAAAGTTCTTCCCTGTGAGAGAGGTGAGGCCCAGGCACAGGGTGCCCAGAGGAGCTGCGGCTGCCCCTGGATCCCTGGAAGTGTCCAAGGCCAGGCTGGACAGGGCTTGGAGCAACCTGGGATAGTGGAAGGTGTCCCTGCCCACGGCAGGGGGGTTGGAAAGAGAAGAACTTTAAGGTTCCTTCCAGCCCAAATCATTCTCTGATTCTCTGAAGTTAGGCTATGGAAGGTACAAGGAGAACTTTTCCATGGTGTTGTTCTGAAACTCCCTTAGGAGTCTTTGCTCACAAAGGTTAACTCTGCAATTTTCTCAGCTTTCCCTGAGCAACAAGAGAGGATTTCAGATCTGTGGGAGAGAGGTGGAGACACTCTTCATGGATGCCTTTGGGCAAGCCCTAGCCTGGGGCAATGCACACATCACAGTCATGTTGTTTAGCACAGTTATTAGGGGAATCCAGATGGGGGGAAATCCTTCAACACAGAGGACCGTGGGTTAGGACTCCAGCTTGTGTCATCTATGCATTACTAGAAATTCACCTGTAAAATAGAGCTGTGCTATTTTTTCATCTTCAGTGCTTTCCCCTTGACAGCTGAAGGGTTGAACAACTCATTCAACAATGGGTGAAATCACTTCCCATGCTTTCCAGCCTGCTTTTTACTTCAAATTTTGGCTTTGTAGGGGAATTAGAAAGCTTAAACTTTCTTCTTTAAAATTTCTGTGCTTTATAGTGAAACAGCTGTCTCTGAAGTCATGGAAAGTTGTGCTCAGCATATCTCAATCTCACATTTAAGGAGGCCAGTCACTGCCAAACATATGCCCTGCAGGAAAGGATGCCAAAATTCCAGTTTTTCTCTGTGAATATGCTGGAAACCATCAGGGACTACAGGGGTGCAGCCGTGCTGTGGTGGAAATCGTCCCGTGAGGGCTGGAGTTTGGGCATGGCCTTCAGGCTGGAGTTACTTCAGGTGACCACAGCTGATGGTCACAAGGAAGTGGAGGGGGAATGTTCACCATGGATTGGTTTTGTGAAGGTTCTTTGGGTCTTGGTGAGGGAGAAGGGTTGTGTTCTCTCCTGTTGCTGTTGTTAAGCTGGTCCATCGAATGGGTGACATTTTCCTGGAGGAAAAAAACCAGGTCACTGTAAAAGCTGCTACTGACAGGTGACAAATCAACCCTGGCCATACCCCTGCCTCCCTGGTCAGTGATTGCAGCCACCCCTGACAGGACCTACTCAAATCAAACTCGAGGGATCCTTCCCCTGGTACTCACCATGAACATGTCAAAGGACTCCTTGCTCACCCTTCCCTACCCTGATGATAACTGATATTTATGGAGAAGAGCAGCCTCCACACGTGTTCCACATGGCATTTAGAGTCTGTTTGGGGCTGCATGGACAAAAACATGCCTTGGGTGTCATCCTGAAAGACACAGACTTCCCAGAGGAGATGGATAATCCATCATTGTCTGCGTGAGGGTCCCAATCAAAACTGGGGTTGATTATATTATTATTTATAGGGGAATCATGTAAGGAAGATGTGGAGCTGTTGTTAAGGCTGTTGTATCTGAGTGACACTGATGAATAGATGTCACACGGATTTAAAACCTATTCAATATTAGGGTTGTATCCTAAATATCTTTGGACATTTGAACAGAGATAAATGTTGAAAGAATTGCCTAAAACCCCATATAGAGGAGGATTAAGGAGACAATTGTGTAGGTGACACCCATGAGGCACTTAAGATCTAAAACCAGAGGGGCAGTTTCAAAGGTTTTTCCAAACAGGAAAAGTCCCACTGTACTGAAAAGGACCTTATTTCCAGTTTGTTGACCCTGTGTGTACAAACGTAACAAGAAAATCAGAGAGTATTTCCACTTAGGGTTGGGGTCAAAGGGATTTCTGATTCTAAATGAGGTGGTCACTATTGCAGTGGAGTGGGAGAGAAGGCTCTGTATTAAATATGATCTGTTTTAGCTCTCAGCTCAATGGTTAAGTGAGAACTTGCCTTTCTCACCCTTCTGCTGATACTGAGAGGGAACAGCAGCACTTACCCAAGGACAAGACAACTGGAAACTTAAATTCCAACTTTAAATTCCAGCACCTGAGTAGGGCAGGTGTTGACAAGACATGATATTGATGTAGCCCTGTGCTCTGCAACGAGCTGCCTGTGTGGAAGCCTTTGATGCTGAATTTCCTGGGAAGTGTCAGTGCTCTTCCTCAAGTCTCTCAAAGTAGGCAAAATACCAAAGGAAAAAAAGTTAAGGGCAGGAGGGATAGATGGCAAAAATACACAGACATTTGTAACATGATAACAGTTTGGCTAGATTTGTACTGAAGAAAGAGGAAAAACTCAAGGTTGATTAAAAGATATTATTTATCATCGGTGATGTTTCCAGTATTGGGAGTGGCTGGAAACATGAGTAAGTGTTTTCAGAGCTGTTTTGCCTCGTACTGTTGATGGTGCCGGCAAAGATTATGCATGTATGAGTTTTCCTTTCTCTGCAGCTGCAGGTGTTTCTGGCACTGGATCAGCACCATCCTGCAGGGATCCTGGATGTGTGGGGCTGCCACAGTGCCAGAGGTAACCATGAGCACCTTCCCCCTCATCCTCTCCTCAAAATCATTGCTTCTCAGGAGGGTGGATGGTTGAATTGCTGGTTTTTGTTCACAGAAAAGGCCAAAATGCATGGAGGGAATGGGATGAGAAGCATGATCCAGCACGGAAGGTGCCTTCTGAGCCAAATTAACTGCAGGGAGTTTTCAGGCACAGCACATTCTTTCCCAAGAAGGCCTCTGCCTTGAACCATCGTGAGGGGGTGGCAGCCAGCCTGTGTCACTCTGTGGAGACACAGGTGAGGTCAGCATGGCCCCTGCAGTCCTCCTTAATTCCCGTGCCTCAGTTTCCCCTGTGCAATGCGAGAGCGCCGGCGCTGACTCTTCTTTAGAAAAGGGGAGAAAAAAATTTAAACAATTACATTTTGGATACTGTGTGGAGCTGGAAGTGGAAAGCTGTTTAATAACACGTGGCAGCAAAGAAGTTTCACAACAAAATCAGGGGAAGGGAGAGGAGCGGGGCAGTTTTTTGTGTATCAGCAGTTTGGATCTGTTTTGATATTAATAATCTGGAACCACTCTTCCTTATTATTATTATTGGCATTATTTATTGCTATTTGATTAAATCAATGAAGAGCCTGCTGGCTCCTGATTTGGAGCAGGTGTTCCACGTCCTCCCCTTTGGCAGGCAGTACCTGTGCTTAGCTCCAGGCTCCACGGCAGCCCCTTGGACAGTGGGAGTAATTAAGTGCTGCTGGGATTCACCCTGCTCCCCTGCAGGTGCACAGGCTGGTGTATCCTCTCTGACCACCTGCATCCATGGCCAGTGGATGCAGGGAAGGGCACTGCAGGGGCAATGGTACCACTGTGGGGGAAATCTGCTTCTAAATCAGCCTTGTAAGGGATGTTTAGCCTCGTGGCTCTTGCCTAAAACCTGGCTGGTTTCTTCCTAGCCATAAATGGCGCCTCCTGTCCCATCCCATCAGCCTCCCAGCACTTTCCTGAGACCAGCTTGGCACAGCTCAGTGCCCGTGCTGGGGAGCCCTGAGGCATCGCTTCTGCTTTCTTAGTCTTTTAATCCACAGCAAATTAAATTCGGATTAATGAAACGCAGGAAAAAAGAGGCAGCACCACCTCACCAACCCCCACCACACCCCAAAACCATGAAGGCGTCTGTGAGGATGTTCCACAAAGCGATGGCACTCACTCTGCGTGCAGCCTGATCCTGCCAGGGAGCCCAAGGGAATATCCTATCACTTCCTGCTGGCTTTGGCAGGGGTGGCACTGGCAGCAGGTGTTCAGACCTGTTCAGCAGCAGCACGGGGATCCCACAGGTCTGGTGAGTCGGCCAGAGATGTCTCCCAGGCCCAGAAAGTATTTCCAAGGAGTGCTTTGTGTTGGGACAGCAAGAGGTTGTGCAGCACGGAAAGTGGTGTCACTGCTGTGACCGTGGCGTGTGTACCCAAAAAGCAGCGTGTCTGTGTGTGTGTCTGCATGTAAAACTGCAGAGGACTGGAGAAAAAAAATGTAGAAAATGGTTGGCAAGGCTGCAGCAGATATGGGTGAGTAACAAGTGGAGTTGAGCAGAGCACTGGCTAGGACAGATCGAGACAGCAACAAGGGGAAGCAGGAGTAGCAGAACAATGTCTAATGCTCCTTCATCCCACCACCTGCACCTTATGGATGGGGAAGGTTTCACTGAGGACATATTTTGTAGGACAGGTAGAGCAGAACCAGCCTGGGGGATTCAGTCTCAACAAGCAAAATAGCTCCAGTATTCCCAAAGGTTTGCAAATGCTGCTGTCAGCCTTTGCCATTGCACTCAACCTTGTCCCACTCTCCAGGACAGACGTGCAAGCTGAGACCTTGAAGCATTTGCAAGCCTTTGTTTACACACTCCAAGCTTTAAGCACTTGCAATTTTGTGGCCTGCCCCACACACCCTAAAAACTTGTCTTTAGCAGTTATCTCTGGACTTGAAGCTCCTGTAAAAACAAAAACAACTGGTTTTGGCTGCTCTGCCAAAGAGTCTCTCTCCATAAAAAGGAGACTGATTTTTCTCCCTGGGTATAGTGAAAGGTTACAACAATATTTAGTTTGAACTTTCCTGAGATCAGGCATTTATTCTTGCTTACTCTCTCAGCGTGTGCGTGTGTACATGGAAAGTACCTTGAAAGTGAGTCAGCATTACTCAAAGTGAATCACTGGTCATTGCTTCTCTGGGACATTCATTCAGTGTTGCATGCAAGGTTTCTCTCCCTTCCAAGCCAGGATGGGATTATTTGTGCTGCTTCCAGGCTGCTGTAGACATTAAGGCACTGGTTTAGAAACCAAACGAGGGACTATCTCATACCCACTGAGACGAGCCTTGATGATGGACCACTACTCCAGCAGCAAAGGAGAAATAGAAATGTTGTTTTAGTCTCCCCTCCATCTGCTTTTGCCTACAGCACAGCACCACAGAAACGTTTGTTTCTTTCTCGTGAAGCAGCAGCATCTCTGGAGAGCAGCAGAAGTGTCAGAGCTCTGACCTCTCCCCCTGCCTTTAGGTCAGTTACTCCAATTTCCAGCACTTTTAAACTGAATTTGGAGGGCACCTAAGAGGCAGAGAGGAAGGAGAAAGATCTGCATGACAAGGGCTTTGGAGAAGCAGGTTTAGTCTCTTAGCTGCTGTTTCCTTCAGATCCAATTCTTGGGGCACATCCTGGTACTCAGGGATAAATTTCTGATCCTCTAGGTAAGTTGTTCTTGTCAGGAATTATTTCAAAGGGTGTATTTTCTCTCTGAGCCACTTTACCCAGTTCATCCCATGGACACAGCATCTGTAAGTCCTTACTTTTGACAACTGCCCATACAACAATGCGGGGAGGCATTTTATCCCCATTTCAAGAAACCACAGCCTTTCATTTCCATCAGATACCAATTCCCACAATGAGCTCTTGGTGAGGATCTGTGTCTTCTTTCCATCAGTCTCCTCCCTCTCCAAGGAGTGGTGACACTGCTGTGTCCCATGTTTGCAACCAGTAATGCCATAGCATCTCTCTCTCAGCTGTGGTACCTTCCCAAAAACAGCCAGGTTGTCTCTGTTGCATGGGTGACACCACAATTGTCCCTAGAAGGACGCCCAGCATGGTATCTTAACCATGTGGAAGGAAGGAGACCACGTCTTGCCTCACCCACAAGGCTCCTGGGCCTCCTAGGACTTGACACAGGTGGAGATGTCTCCTTGGTGCTACTTCTCTGTCCCTGTGATGGAGTCCAGCTCTTCTTGAGATAAAGCATGTTTCCTGCACGTGTCCACGGAGATAACTGGTGTTGCAATCTTCCTCCTCAGGCCTCAGAGCACATCTGTGATAGCAGTGCTGACCTCGGTGTGAAGCTGCCTTGTACCTCACCCTGTTTCCTTAAAACAGAAGTGTGGAAGAAACCCCAAACTTGGTTTACTTTGTCAGACAGAAGTGACCCTATTTCATGGACAGCAGGTGAAAAGCGTGAGGTTTTTTTGTGCTTTCAGTTTCTTCAAGCAGTTCCACATTCAGTAGGAGTGCAGGAAAGCACATTTGAGCTCAGTGTGTGCTCAAGGGAAGGTGTGAATGCAGGCCTGCTGGTCTGGCAAGGTCCGGTGCCAGGACAGAGGCCATTGGCTGCTTCCTCCAGCTCAGGTCAGCCTCAGTGGCTCCACTGCACTGCCCTTTACTCCAGGATGGATAGGACAGGTGACAGTTCTGGTAGTGGGCAGTGCCTCCCCCTGACCATCTACTTAAATCAAGTTTGTTGAGTCAACCCTGAGGTTTCAACTCCTTCAAAAGGTGGATGCAGCTGAGGATGGAGCCAGGGGGTTGGAGGAAGGATTCAGCTGAGGCTGGATGAGGTGGGTGGTGAGGGGGATTGCCCTCATGAGCTGGGCTGTGCTTTTTTGCTTGTTTTTGGTTGTTTCTTTTCTTGTTGCCCCCAACAAGGGGCTCTTGGGCTCACGCGGAGGGCTGGAGTGGTTCCCTGTGCCTGGTGCCTGGTGAGAGGGAGAGGCACCCAGGGAATCTGTGGAACTCAGTGCAGCCAGCAAGGAGAAGGCAAGGAAAAGCCTTGCTGGGGAGTGGCTTGGGAAAAAGAAAAGAAGAAAGAGGGAGAGGCAAGAAAATAGTTAAAGTAGGGATGAGAACTCTGGCATTTACAAGCGACTTGGCATCGCATCTGCCGCTGGATGCGGTAACTGACACAGAGTTTCCAGCAGCCTCACGTGTCCCAAGGAGAGTGGTGAGTATGCCCAAGATGCCTGTTGCTTTAGTCACTTCACTTCCGGAGAAAAGACAACATCCTTTACAAAGATTTTTTTGGTTTTTTGGTTTTTTGTTTTTTTTAAACTTTCTGTTTAAAGAAACTGGTTCCGTGCAGGCTGTGAGGGGCCCGTGCCTACTGGAGTGATGTTGGGACAGCATATCTGTGCTGTGTGGAGGAAGGCAAGGGGAAATTGGAGCTTATATCCTTTAACCTTTGGAAATTCAGCATGCAGATGAGTTGTTGAAAAATTTATATTCCTGGGATTGCACAGGGGGTGGTATCAGGCACTGTTTTCTCTTGTGTTTTGCTGAAAGGAAAAAAAGCCTGATTTGTTCTTCTGAAAGCAACAGCAGCCCCATCATCATCATCACAGGATCATCCTGGACACTGTGTTTTCATGTAATAAAATTGCGTGAAATTGTTTCCTCCACACGCACTGATTGCAAAATTCCTTGGATGCAAAGGCAGCCACAAACTCAACAGTCCAGAAGCTTTGTCAGCTGAGGTTGGGAGAGCAGAGAAAGGGAGAAATCCAAGTGATCCTTTAAAGGTGAAGGCAGTGTGGGAGGAGGCACTGAGAAAGTCTTGGTCCACCTGGGAATAGGTTTAAATTAAATTAAAGCACAAGCCTACAAGCAAACCTGAAAGGCAGGTACCTAAACCCCATTTGGAATCAGGTTTGTGATCTCTGAGAAGCAAAGAGAAAGTTAAACCAACCACAGAACCACAATTTTGTGGCACAAGATCCCACATAGTCTTTGACAGCTGTCCAGGCTTAAACCTTCTGACTAGGTGGGTGCAGAATTTAGAGAATAGGCTCTCCACTGAAGGATGCAGCTCTTTCCACCTGCTCAATCGTCTTAAAAAGTTAACTTACTAACTTTCTTGTCAATCTTTTAAATGATATGCCATTAGATAAATTAAGAAATATTTCAATTTTTAGCCAATACTAGTAGTTAAGTTATTTTTTTTAATATTATCTTACAGATTCCCTTCAGATTTCCTTTCTTTCCAGTGGCTAGAAAATAAGAGACATGCTTGACCATGGATATTTTTACTATAAGCTGTTATCAAATGTGGCTGCTAGCTCCCAGATCTTAACATTCCTGAGGTCATCTTCGTAAGGTCATGAGATGAGGCACAACTTGTATGTTTTCCAGTGCTTCCACAATTCATTTTTAAAGTCAGTGAAAGCAATGAAATTCACACCGTGTCTCCCTAGGAGATATTCCACAGAGTGATACGACTTCACGGTGCTTTCTTCAGTTGTGAAGAAAGCAGTTGCTTTCTGCTGTGAAGTTGTATCCATGACACTGCAATCGTATCTCAAGGTTCTGATTGGGAATCTGAAAGTTGATGGCAACTTTGTGTTGTTTTGCTTGGCTTGTTTCTCTCTCTGGTTTTCCAACATCTCTCCAGAACATTAATTCTGCTGTATTTGCAGCTTTGTTAAGCATGTACAGCATTGTTGATATAAGAACCATCTGACATTTTTTTTTTCCATTGGACAAAACGATTTAAAGCATTTTAGGTTGTCACAAGATCATTATTATTTCCCTTTCCTCTCTCCCTTTTTTTTTAATTTGAAGACAGACAAAAGAAAGAAAAGGCTTACATTTGTTTTCTTTACGTTTCTGACCAAAAAAATCAACAAATTATTGAACATATAATCAACATATTATCAAAACCCTTCTGGTTCTAGAAGTCCTGTGTATAGCACTAGGAAGGGGTAGGTGTAACTTCACCTTTTTAATGGAAAATTTCTTGTACATCCACATTTCCAGCAGTCCTGTTCAGAGGGGTACAGGAGAGCACTGCAGTTGCTTAGAGGCCTCAGGTGAAGGGATTTGTCAGGAGCTGTAAGAAATCCAAGCAGATGATATCATGTGAAAGATCCTTATGCAAATGTTTGTTCATCTCTTCAAAGGCCTGTAAGAGGGTTGCAAGGAGGGGCTTTTCTTTACAGAAGTCGTGCTAACACTTCTCAATTAGATTTTATTTGTCCAGGTGCCCTCTGGTTCTGGGCTTTAATGCAGTCTCTGTGTTTTGGTATTGTTAGGCTAACAGGCCTGTAGTTTCTTGCAATCTTAAAAAAATAGAAATAAAAAAAAATGTCAATCTTCAGTCCTCCAGAACCAAAAGTGTGTGAAATGAAAGGTTACATATGCTGGTCATAATTCAGCTGTTTCATCCTTAGTACTTCTTGGTGAATGCCCACTGCCTCTTAATTTCGTCAGCCTGTACTGTAAATTCTTTCACAGCGACTTCAGCCGTGGAGAGATGCTCTGGTGAGTGCCCCTTTCACACCTTCCTTTTTCCGCAGAAAAACAGAGTTTTCTTGAGGGCAAACCCCTGGTTTTCAGCAGTCCATGCTGGTGCACAGGACTCATTCACCCTCCACGCTCTCCCCTGAGCTCAGCTCTCCCCTCACACCCTGGCTGTCAGTCAGACCGACTGACTCTGCTGAGCTTTCTGCCCCTCATAGTGCAGAAAGAGGACGTAATAAATCACTCAGGACCTTTTGATGATTTGTCCTCTTTTCTGCCTGCATTTCTGCCTTTTGTGCCACAGTTAATTTCCCCTTTACATTCTTTTCCTGGAAACAATTTCAGCTTTTTGAATTCTTAATTTTTCTCTTTAGCCACACTGACTTCCTCACTCTCCTTATTTTTTCAGAGGACTTCAGATACAGCTGAATAAACTGATAAATGTGACAGTGATGCTGAAAGGGGCTGGAACAAGCTCAGTCAAATAAGAGGAGGCTTGAAGGCAAAGCATAAATGCCTGCTTATATTTTGTTCTGCTTTCCCTATGCTGCCCATCAAAAATAAACAAAGAAACAATGACAACAACAAAAATAAAATTTAAAAAATAATGTTTTTTTCCAGAGCTAGCTGTTTACAAATATAATGTCCTTATTTCAACCAAGTGCATTTCCATGCTTCAGCAAACAGGTCTGGGCTAAGGAGGAAAGGCTCTTCCTTCACTAAATGCTGATAGAGTCGAGTTCTGATTTGCTTTATGAATGTTGTGGATTATGACTGTAAATCAGTTCTAGTCTTCTTTTCCATTCCTCCACTTCTTTCCCAGAGTTTAGCTGTGCAGGGTGGGAGCAGGGTGGCCTGCCCAGCTGCTGCTCCTCTGTGTCACTGACGGTCCTTGCAGAGGCTGGCAGAAACACCACACTTTATAATCATATTGCCTGAATCCATTCAAACTGAGGCTGCTACTGTAAGAGGTGGAGACATTTGTTTATCCCTCCCTACTCCTTGGCTCAGGTCTGCATCATTTGCCAGAGCTCCTGTTCTTCATTAGAGAGGAATCCTCTAAATCAAAGAATGGCCTGAATAGCTTAATTGACTTTGGAGATGGACTTATGATGGAAGTGGGGGCAGTGAGAGAGGTGTAAAGGCATTTCTGTTTGGACAAAACAGTCATAAAGTTAAAATGCTAGTAATCAAAAATTATTTGGCACCTAATTTCTGCCTATTCTTCATCTGCCAAAAATACCTTTTTATTTTAGCTGTCTTCCCTGTGCTGATACACTCCAGATTTCCTTCACTTCCACATTGCCCTGCCTTTTTTAAAGGGAAACATAAAAAGCATGTAATACAAAAGTAATTGTTATCTCAAAGCAATTTCCCGAAGAAAAAGTGCATTTTTCTCAATATTTTCTTTTCTTTTACCAGGAAGAGTGTTTACACCTTTTCTCTGCTCCAAATTTTTAAAAGTTTTGATGTGGACACACAAGTCTGAGGAAAACCTAAAATAAGTCTCTGACCTTTTAATTCATTTTCCCCCACCCTGCTCGCCTATTTTCCTTCATTTTCCAGTCCAGAAGGAGATGGGAGCGTGAGTTACCAAGAAACAGACCAAATTAAGTTTTCTCCCTGAAAATGAAGGCTGCTGAATTCCTGAAGTCCTCACCTGTGGGTATTTGTGGAATCTGCAGGGAAAATACTTTTCAATTCCTGATCAGTACTTCAAGCAAATGTTCCTGCCTAGGAAGAACACAAATCAAAATGCACATAGCTCTGCATTTGGGTCTTGTTTCAGCTTTGGCTTCTTCGTGCTGAAATGCCACCAGCTGTTCTAGCAAGAGGCCACCTTCCACATAATCATATTGTGTACTGAGGATGCTGATGGACAAGGAGATGGAGCAGAGACAAGCACCGCCGAGTGCCACCAGCTTGACCCTGACACCGCTGTTGAAACAACACAGCAGGCTGGACCAGCCTTGGTGAAGTGCAACCCTGAGCAGGAAGGGCTGGCCTGCTGCCCAGACCACGACAATGCAGGCTGAATCACCCTCACATTCCTCCCTTGCCTGACACTGCACATGCAAAGCCACCCACAGCGGAGGCTCCGCTCTGCCCTCGTGCCAAGAAGAGAGACTCTGCGGATGAGCAAGGCTCCTGATGTCTCCTGCCATGTCCTGTGGTTGGGGCAGCTGTGGAGCTCTTTGCTGGCTACCAAGTGCAGGCCCATGACGGAATTCTTGCCTCGTTGCCTCTGACTGGTGTGGGTGTGTTTTCCACAGCACTGCAGGAAAAGCCCCTCTTGGTTACGTGTTGTGTGCCAGTTCCATGGGCTCACATTTTCTCCCCAAGGCTTGTAGGAATCCCTGGTTCCACGGGCCCACGTTTTCTCCCCAAGGCTTCTAGGAATTCCTAATTCCATGGGCCCGCATTTTCTCCCTGAAGCTTGTGGGAATCCCTAATTCCGTGGGCCCACATTTTCTCCCCATGGTTTGAAGGAATTCCTAATTCCATGGCCCACATTTTCTCCCTAAAGCTTGTAGGAATCCCTAATTCCATGAGCCCACATTTTCTCCCTGGGGCTTGCAGCAATCCCTTGTTCCACCAAGTATTTCTTGACCAACAAACTATTTGGAAAGCAATGACACTTTTACACCACTTTCACATGATCTGCCTTGGGGAGCTCTGAAACTATTAGGACTGTCAGGTGCAACTGCACTATGAAAAGTCAGGATGGTGCCTGTCTTGTGTTTGTTGGTCATTTAGAAGTGTCAAGCCAACATATTATCATGTTTTTATGCTGGATAAGGAAAAAGAAATGTTATGTTCAAAGAGCTTTTCTCATCTTGCCAGTATTTTTCAGGAAGACCTGTTTGTAGGAACTAACTCCTGCAGAGTTACTCCTTTCCAAGAAATAGGAGGGTTTTAGTAATCACTGATGTCATTTTACATTATGAAATCTTTCTCTTCTCCTCCTTCCCCTGTTGTTTGAGTCTTTACAACGAAATGCAACCTTTTTTATTTTCTCCTTCCCCTATGAAAGACCAAAGTCCAAACCTCTGAGTGACTTGGCAGCTACAGTGCTGTACAAAATGAGCAAAATGAAATGTAACAAAGGATAATATAAAAGGTTTTGTCGAGAGGTGATGGTGGGGGAAACCTATATGCAAGATCAGGAAGCACTGACCCCTTGCATGAGGCTGTAAATGAGTAGTTAATTGCAAGTAAGTTTTATAAGGATTGAAAGTGTTGCACTGTCCTCTGATATATCTGAAAGAAGTGATTAAGTCTCAGAGCCCTGCTTTTACAAGAAACGTGTGCTGTGAAATCCATACAGGTCAGCACCTCCATTGTGTGCAGCTGGCTTGGAACAGTGTTCATGTTCACGAGCAGAATGGCATAACCTTACTCCAGCCAAAACATAGCTGCACTTCAGAGCCTGTTGCCCTGTTTAGGTTTTAGTTTATTGTGTCTTGGTATGGAAGAGAACCGGTGTCTTTGAAGCACTCAGAATTTAAAATAAAATAAAATAAAATAAAATAAAATAAAATAAAATAAAATAAAATAAAATAATAAAATGAAATAATAAAATAAAATAAAATAAAATATTACTTAGACCCTCAGTTTTTAATTTAGAGAGCTATTAATAGAATAGATTGTACTTATTCTGTGGATTCCTTAAATTAAAAGAAGCAATTGAGGGTGACCTGTGATGTCTGAACAATCTTTGTGAACAATTATTTTTATCAGCACTTGATGGAAATTGGACTCTTCTCATGGTGGGAAGAAGACTCTGTTTCAACACCCACACCTCTCCAACATCCATAACCTTTATAATTTTCTGCGAGCTGCCATTTACTTTTCAAGT
Source organism: Aleadryas rufinucha (assembly GCA_013397815.1). NCBI lineage: Eukaryota > Metazoa > Chordata > Aves > Passeriformes > Aleadryas > Aleadryas rufinucha. Next base: position 520,424 of record VZTH01005077.1, read on the forward strand.
AATTTGGCTCTTCTTTATGGTCCAAGTCTTGGGCATTTTTGAATTACGTAATCGCAAAGTTATCTGACTATGAAAATCTGTAATACATTAGGGCCTGTGGAAACATGGATTAAAAACAGCCCCTGCCTTGGAGATGTGACAATTCCTTCTGCAAGGACACCACTTAGAGGGAGGATGAAATCCCAAAGGACTGGCAGGTGGGATCCATGGGTGTGTGTGGACATGGATGTGCTTGGGTGCTCTGCTCCTGAGGAAGTGAGTACCAAAAAACCTGCGTGAAATGGCTCATTCATGAGATTTTATCGCTACAGAACTGGAAGGGTAAGTAAAGCTGCTGAATGTGAACTTGTCTTAGCTGTTTTTTAAGGCAGAATACTTTCAAAGCAACATAACACTTTCTCATAAATACAGGGCTGTAAATCCTTCCCTTGAAAAGGGTTCCCATATCCACATTTCAGTCCCAGGGGTGATGTTTTCTGTGATGTAAAGCTTTTTCTCTTCTGTGAGGTTCCCCACATGTCCCATCTGTGATCCCATTTGCTCACAGAGGACGCTTGTGGCATTGTGAATACAAACTTTTCCCTGGGAATCATCCCTACTAGCACCAATGGCTGTTCCGTGTTTGAATCTGCCTATCCTCCTAAGATGTGTTTGCCAAAGGGGAGATTTTATGTGTGTGGAGGGAGCATTGGAGTTGTAACTTCCTGGCACTCAGCTTTGCTGGCAGTTCTAAGAAAAAACATCCGTGTGCTTTCACACCTTGAAAGTGATGTGGAAAAAAACTTTGCCATCAATTTGAGAGCACAGAGAAAATGATGGTTAAAAGCAGCAACCCTAGATGATCAGAAATGCTCAGTGGATAGAGATAAAGGACTCATGGCCTGACTTAGTTTTTATCTGTGCTAGAGGGATTCTTTTTTTTTTTTTGGTTGGTTTGTTGGTTTGCTTTTTTTGTTCTTGATCTTGAAGGAACTGGATGGGTTTATGCTTCTGGCAAAGAGAAAAAAATGTACCATAGGGTTCGAATTATTTCATGCACTTGGGAAAAAAGTTTGTTCTGTCAGAGGTAGGAAAAGAGATGAAGTGCAAGCAAATCTCTGCCTGTATTTACATATTTTAAAAACTAGAGCCAACTCTGATTAGAATACCTGTCATGCCTTTTTCTTTTTTTTCTTCAGGAAATGAAAGTAGAAGGATAAGTGATTTGTTTTGAGATAATTAGGGCAATATAATCAGAGTTACGGTGGCTGTGGGAGTCTGAAGGAAAGATAAAAGTGCTTAGGATGCTGCAGAAAGGCCCATCAAGATGGTCTTTGCATCAGAGGACCTGCAAAGCTGGGCACAATTCCTGAAGGAAGGATGAAACTTTTATTCTCTGACTCATCATTTCTTGTCAGAAATGGCAATCTCTCTGCTAGCTGGAGAAAATAGGAGGAAGCTCTGCTTGATCATCTATCTAAGGACTGATCAAAGATGGTAAAAGGGGAAAAGAGTCATCACAAAGATGTTGTTCTTCATGCAAAAATGAGAGACAGCAAGCTCCAAGTGCCACATGTGACATTCCCATGGACAGGAATTGTTTTTCCATGTTATGACCTTATTGCTGGTCTGATTTTCTTGGTATTGCTTAGAGCATTGTGCCATTTCTCTTCAAATACCTTTATAAGCACCATATTTTACAATGCCATTGTTTGAGATATTTTTCTCTCTGCATGGGTTGAATAATTTACTTTTTGTAGCAGGCAAGCTGGGAATGCATATTTAATAAATGTTCATTGTACAAGGATATATCTGCAACAATTTTAGAGGAACCTTCCACACTTCTTGAGGGTATCAGATATATTTTACAATATATATATATGGGCACCATTAATTTCACATGAATTCAAGTTCTGCTGTCTGTAAATTGTTGGATTATATTCATTTTAGTGACATTCTCCCACTAAGATTTTGCAGTGCAATCATCTCAGCCTAAGAAAGGCATTTGGAATGAGGTCTTCCAAATGAGCTGGCCACAAGAAATTCTGTGGGGTAATAACGTTGGCAGATGTGATTTGCATGTGTTGTGCCTGTCTCATTCAAAAAGGGGAGAAGAAAGGAGGAAGTTTCCACTTAGACAGAGGCTGTGACATCACCTTGCACTATGATGTCTTCTCCTTGCTTCTGACACTCAAGCATCTTTTCTTCTGAATAACAAAAGAAGAACAGAAAATGACACGTTTTCATGAGAAAAATAGTTTTAAATAATCTCTTCTACTCTTATTCCAGAGACTAGTCTATTGACACAAGAGAATGGTGAGATAAAAACAAATTTAAACTGAAATGGACATGTGCAATGTAAAATGAGATTTTCATTTTGTAGTCACCCTGTAGACAATAAGAGAACTACATAATGGGTTGTTTGCCTCTACCTCTGCCTTTGCTAGAGGCACTTGTGGTCTTTCTTATTTCATTTGCGGGCCTTGCTTGGAAATCCATCACTTGTTACTTTGCAGACTTGCCTGAGGTACACAGTGTGCTGAGGAGATAATAAAGGTGTTGGGGCAGTTCCTTTCTCTGTCCAGGCTGCAGCCTGGGGCAGTTGGTGTGGCAAATCTTGTGAGAAATGTGTTAAAGTGGCTGGAGGCAAACACCCACAGCAATGTCACCCTTTTACACTTAAAAGACAGATCAAAATTTCTGCTGTTAAAGAACTTTCAGAGAGAGGTGTTTTTCACTGCTGTGCCTTCCTTGCAAACAATACCCGTGAGTAACATAACCCAAGATACCTGAATCTTATTTACATCTCATTTGTTTTGTCCTCATCCAAAGCATTGCTGATATTGTTAAACCTGCCAGCCCCTTCGAGGTGTGAACAAAACGGTGAAAAACATGGGTATATATTATAATTAACCCTAATTTAGGGGTCAAAGTGCTCCTGTATCTCTGAAGACCACTTTTTTTAGTGATATTTATCCAAGGAATTTCTTCTGATATGACTCTTTAAGCAAAATGTTGCTTCCAGTATTCCCAGCCCCACTGGTAAAATTATGGGGGCAGAACTTTAACTTTAGATCCTTCCTGTGGGGCAGGTATAAGAATCCCCTTTTTTAGTTTTCTTTGTGTTTAAGAGGATTTGACAGTGTTAGGAGGGTTTAATGACAAAACAAATCCATACCCATCAAGATCCAATCTCATCCACTGTTTGTTTATTGGTTTCCCTGAAGGAAGTTGCATCCAAGCATCTCTCAGTATGTATTTTTGAACAGGAGTGAATGAAATAAGCCCCTTGAAGGAAACTTAGAGGGTATCATTTGGATTATTTTCCTACGTGTGTGAAGCAAGTACAGGACAGTTGCTTGATTTTGGTTTTAACACAGCTATGAAGAAAAAGTATGCTGTGAAAATCGTGTTGTAGCTCTTATATTTAGCCCTAATTGTGGCTCCATGTATATAGAAACGTTATGAAACTACAGCACATCTTCCAAGTAATGTAAATTATGAATTACAGGCTCCTGCTCCCTTTGAAGACTTTCTAGTTTGTGTACAGATCTTCCACTTCCTGTCGAAAACAGCAGAAGAGATGTCTGTGAAGTCGGATCAATCCTTCTGTATTTTAATTAGAAATCACCATTTGGGGTTTCAGTCATATTGCATCTGTGGAATAATTTATGGCAACAGTAGATCTCTAGTACAGCCCTGCCTGCTCTCATTGTGATCATAGTGAATGATTTCAGTGCTCTCTGAAAGAGTTTTGGGGTAGGGGTTTTGAAGCTCTCAAAAAAAAAAAAAAAAAAAGGCCTAATTAATCAGGATCGAGTGTTTTTACACAAACTTGTTAAAAGGCAGATCACTCAAAAGGGTGGGAGTGATACAGGGAGCCAAGGGTAGTCACACTGATGATGCCCCTGCTTGTGTAAAGCCGCCACTGAGACCCAAAAGGTTTTCTAAGATCGTGTTTCTGAAGTGTGTCGAAAAAAAAGCTCCCTTGAAATAAAGATGAATCTAAAAATTTTACAAGTAGCCTCAGCATAGCCCAGAAACACAGCAGACTTGAAGCAGAGCTGAATATTTCATTAATATAGACCCATGCCTCCTTTGGATTGCAGCAGCAGTGTCCAGACTACAGACCTAGGGGATGATTTTCTCCTTTTCCTAGAAGTTTAAAAATGCATGGAGAATTGGTGACAAGATCCCCTTTTGCCTTCTAAAAATACAGTGGCCTTTTCAAAATGTCTTTGGTAAAGTTCCTGGCCGTGTTACACTCTTGGTGGTGTTCACTGACTCTCCCTTTCTGCTTCAAGTTTGGAACTCCAAGGCTTTCTTTTGGGTTTTATCAAATTACACACTGAAGCAAGATGTACATTTCAGAAACAGATGGATTTAATGTGCATGAAAATACATGCCTTTTAAAGAAACTAAATTAGTAGTTCCACTTCTACCCCTTTATATTGAAGACAGAGCTCTGAGAGATCTCTGATCTGAAACACGACTTTACAAACATCAGCAAAATAGATTTATTTGTGTGGAAATGTAACAGAACATCACAGAAACCTTAAGCAACACCAAATCTGATGGTTTCTAGTAGACATGAAGGGAGCTGGGACAGTACTAATAAAAATATATATAAAAACTTCTTTATGAATTCATAACCAGAGGATATTTCAAGACTCTTATTCACCATATATATTGAGTACATCCGCAAATTCACAGCTGCCTGTGTCTCTAAACATTTTCCTTTTAGTTAAATTAGCTGAGAGCAAGAATTTATTATTTTTTTTAGTTGTCAATTAGTGTTAATTCTTTTCAAGGTGTGTTTTTTCTCCTTATGGACTGAAAACCAAAAGAAAGACCAGTTTCTTTTTTTGTTGTTGTTTCTTTTTTTCTTCTTTTGAAAGCACCTGGCTCCCACAAAACTGAATTACACAGAAAATGTGAAGCAGAAGAGCTGCTCTTCTGCCCAGCCACGGCCTAGCAAATATTGCTTTTGCCTCGGTGCAAGGGGACTTCCTCTATGTTGGCTGAATTTGAAGAGAAATGGGTTAAATTGCTGTGGGAGGATAAAATAGAGGGAGTTGTGAACATTTCCCATGGGACAGTGCACGGGACAGAGACAATCCTGTTGATGTGACCCCTTCATTGTGTGCATTTGTCTTAATCTGGAGTCTGAATACTCTGTTAAAATAACAAGAAGTGGCCCAACTTCAGGGCTTTTTGTGGTGTTTCTGTGCCAGATAAAAATGGCAAAACCCAACAATACTTCACCCCACCAGGCACCTGATTATGCCTATGATTCATCAACCCACTTAATTATATTCCTGGCTATTAACGTGGAATCAAGTTCACTCTATTTTTTTTTTTCCCCAAGTCCACCCTGCTTGAGCCTTTCAGGGAATAAAAATCGACTGCTGAACAGCCTTGGAGTGAACTTTGGGGTTTTGCTGAGCCTGTGCCCAGACCGTTGGGTTTGCAGAAGTGCTCAACACCTCCCTGCTCCCTCGCTCCTGGAGGCTTTGATTTGGGAAGGAATTCTTTAAAGGAAGCACTAAGGTGCATGCTTATGAGTTTTTCCTGACCAGGAACACATGGGGATCGTCTCAGGATTGTGCTTTATCAAAAAAAGCTGCTTCCTCAGTGGGAACAGCTGAATCAGACCATCAAAGAAGAAAATAACAGTTGACATAAACATTCATTCTCCTTTGCAGAAAGCAAGCATTTTCCCCTCAGAAGTGCCTGGGGTTCTGTTAGCAATTGATGAACACCGGGCACGTGACAAGTCAGTTCCAACTAGCAGCAGAAATCATGCACTCAGCTTTGTTGTCTGATTTCCCTGATGCAGCAAAACAGTTTGTGCCACAAGAGTTACTTTTCTTTTGCCAACCCCTCTGCCAGTAAATGGCCTCATTCCAAGAATGTATAGACAGAACTCCCCAGCTGAAAATAAATGCTAATTTGAAGTATATTTCAGAGTCTTAATAAAGTTTTTTCAGATCATCAGCTAATCTTCAAACTGAAAAGACTTATATTTTAAGTTTTTCTTAATTGGATCATCCATCTCTAGAATGTATTTCAATGATCTCGAGGACTGTTTGAATTTAGGGCTTTTTTTTAATACTTCCTTTCTCAACTTGCAATTAGATGATTCAGTATTTCAAATGAATGCAGCTGATCCAGCCACGCTTTACTACATAAATGTGCTGTACTAGCATTAATTTTCATTCTTTAATTTTACACAGTGTTTTAAATGGTATATAGCTGAGAATTAGTTGCTTTGGGTTTTGTCTGCAGCTATTGCAACTCCATACTTCTCCCCTTCCACCTCCACCTGCAGCTTACCCTAAAATATATCAGAATGAGGGTGTTGACATGCTGCAGCTGGCAGGGAAATTTTGTGATTCCTGACAACTAGAATCCCAAAACACTTGGGGGCAAAAAAAAAAATTGCCACAATGAATCATGAACCAGTTATGACCTCCTTATAGCTATCCATTTTATTTAACAACTCTCCACCAGATAACCTGGTTATCTTTTTACTTTACTGGATCCCAGGCCCTTGGTAACTAATATAAATGTAATGTAAACACACTCATGGGCTCCAAAAAACAACCCACAGCTAGCTGCTTTTGAGAGAGAGGCTGGGTGTGGAGTGGTGCACGATAGGGAATGTTCCTGGTAGATAGCACGGCTGGGACACAGCAGATTTATCTCTCCCCATTCCCGTGGTGCTTCAGTGCTAGCCCAGAGAGCTTGGTGCCATCCAATCCTTCCAAAAATTACTGTGGTGGGGCGAGATCTCTGTGGTTTAAACATGGCTGGGACTTAAAAACCAGGAGGGGAGTGTTACCTCGGGGCTGTGGGGAGGGGGGTGAGGTTGAGGTGAGGTTTGTGGAGCTCCTCCCGGGACAGGTCGAGGTCCTGGTGCTCTGTGCAGGCTCCCTCGCGGAGCACGGTGTGCTTCCAGCAGGGGAAGGGCTGGGAGCCACAGGAGCGCTGTACAAATTTGCTGGGAGGAAGGCAAACAAAGAAGTCAAGAGATGTACATAGGTGATAACAAGGTAAATATTAGAGAAGTTGGCCTGTATTATACTAATAGAATGGGATATCAGCAAGGAACAAATAGTCAGACATTCATGGCTGGTTGGGTTGAGAACAGTACCAGCCTGGGCTGATAACACTCCAGCTTGCTGTTGGTACAACTTACACTGAAAGCAGGGCATTTGAAAGCAGATAGGAAGAATAAGAGGTCAGGATCTCTCCAATTTTTTTGCTTTCTGGGTTAGTGTTTGCTTTCATGGAGGAAAAATTCATGAGTGTGGGGTGTTGTGTGAATTCAGAGGCAAAGACCTCTCCATTTCCCCCTTTCTCACTGATTTAGAGATCCTCCACCTTCAGAACATCACATCTTGTTGAGCCAGGGAGCTGCCAGGGCTGTATGACACACCTTTAACTCATTTAGTGACAAGTCTGATTTTCCTCATACCTGACCTATGATGTTAATTGAGGTATCCACCAATTCCAGCAGGATATATACTAGGCTCTGCTGGGGAAGACGCATAATTTTTTGATAATTTAGTCATAAATATGCTCTGAAAGGGAAACTGTCTCAATCTCCATTCCCCCAAAATCTCTTGTCTGGTCCTGTGATCATGGGAGAATTGCAGCCTCTCCTTCTGATCATCATATGATGACAAATTACAGGAGACAGATACCCTTTCCCTGTGTTTTTTCTCAGGAATATTAACACACTTGAAGGCCATGTCAAAGGGTAGTGACTCATCACTAACTAACACAGCATAATAATATTGTTTTAAAGCTGTTGGTATCCCTTAATGCATCCCAGGAGCACAGCAGTTTAGCAGAACTGGAGGAAAATACTGGAAATGTGGGTTAGAGTGGCTGAAACATCAATTTATCAACTCCTTACTCAGTACCCAAGCCACAAACTCACATCAGGGAGAAGTCCCACCTCTGCTGATGTCAATGAGAGGTTTGCTGATGGCTTTGTCCTGAATTTCCAGGATCTCAGATGAGCTCAAACTCTCTCACCTGGAGTTTTCTTGGGTGCTCATTTGTATTTCAGTGTAAAAAAGAAGAGATGTTTTAATAAATCTGCTTTACAAAGATTAAAGTGGCACTTCTAGAGCAAGAAGTCTCCCTAACAGCTCAGTGTGGTTTTTGGTAAGATATGTGACAAGTTGGTTTTAAAATACTTTGTTTCCACAAACATACATTTTCTAAACCACAATTTGTTATCTAATGCTGAACCAAATTGCTGCCCTTATTATTGTGTTCCATAGCACCATGAGAATAGTTCTTAAAATTTCTGGTTTAGAGGTAATTTTAATGTCCAATTCCAAATAATTCTCTTTACTTTTGGATTTTTACACTAAGGACTGTGTTGAATGGGGACAGTATAGATTATCTGGTAAAATATTTTTTAAGCAGATTGTGAATAACCTACTTGTCATATATATGTTCATGTTTCTTTTATAATATGATTTATTTTCTTGCAGTATTTCTAGTTCTTTGTGCAGATGACTTTTGTTTTCCTAACAAGACCAAGAGAAAAAAATTCAGGTCGTAACTAATCTCCTCCCTATTTGTGTTCCCACATTTATGTGGACAAAACAAATTAAGCTTCTTAAAAACTTTATAAGAATGATAGATATTCAAGTTTGTGTATTTTTGTGCATGTTTAATGAAAAGTAGATGTTGTCCCTGCGGTTCCTATACAATGGATACTTATTATTATAATTTGCCTTGTTTTAGTCACCACAAAATCTTACGGGTTTTATACAAAAATCAAAAGTTATTCTTTGCTTTCAGAGCAGTTCATGAAAACTCAAGCCCCAGCACACATAAAGCAAGAACAGAAACCCAGGAGAGATCCAGGTCTTCCCTTCAGAGCTGCTGCTTTTAAATGTCAGCCATCTCCTTGACCTTAGTAAAGCTAGAAAATGGATGTGGCTCAAGGCCACTATAAATGGCTATAGTAAGCTTGCAATTTTTAAAAAAATATTCTAATTCTTTGTTTTCCTTTTTTATTGATTCTCAGTAAATTGCTTGCCAAAACAGCACCTATGAAGAGTAAATGCCTCACAGAAAAGTCTGATAGGAGCAGCTCCATCCTGATTCCCCTGTTCTGAAGATAACTGTGCAGACTGAGCTTGACCTGAGGTATCTGGATGAGCACAAACCCTTCCCTCATCCTGCCCTGGTCCCCTTCCACAACTTCAAAGAAGTGACCCTTCAACTCCCGGCGCTTCAGCTTGCATTTCTGAGAGGCCACCCATAAAAAAAACAGAACCTACAGCAAAACCTGTGCCTCAGAGAGGCTGTGGGGAGCAGGTTTGCAGAGGGCCACGAGCTGCTGTGCTGGAGCAGGCGTGTGCTCAGGAAATCTTGGGCAGCGCTCCGGATGCTGCCGAGCGTGACGTGACCAGGAGAGAACAGCCTGTTTCTCTCCTTGCCTCGATAGCATCAATCGATTGTTGAAAGCAACAATTTTCCACCAGCAGCCATTCATCTGATGTCTGGGACCCTCGGTAAGCCTGAGCAGCTTTGGGACAGGCTTACCCATGCATCCTGACCCTCCTCTGACCAAACTCCACCAAACTCTGCTCTCTGACCCACAGCTCACACTCCTGTGACAGGCAGCAATAGATGCTTTAGGAGGGGGAAGAGCCAGCATTTTGCCATCTTGAAATGGCAGTCAGAAGGAAGACTAAAGCAGGCACATTGCACAGAAAACATCTATTTTTGTTTCAAAAGTGACGTATGATTTTTTTTTTTTAAATAAGCAAATCACTATGTTGAAATTTTCTGTAGTTTCGGGCAGGGAGGAAGAAATGGATAACTTTTACTTTTCTTCATACCTCTCTCTTCTTTCTGTCTTCCTCAGAAGAATCTGAGGGATTCTTTCCTCAGGGAAATGAAAAATGAATTAAACCAGTGGAAAAACAGGGAGTTTTAAAAATACGTAAATCTGCTAAAAAATAAAAAAAAATGTAATATCACAGCTGAAGAGTTTTAGTTTCATTAAATGTAATGTGCAAGAAGACCATTATGGCAAGCTGTTTTTTTGTTTGTTCGTTTGGGTTTAATTGTTGTTGATTTAATATTCCTTTTCTTTTTCACATTAAGAAAACATGACAGGTGAGATCAGTGGAAGTTTTCATTATACCATTCTTACTTCTGTTAAATATTTTCTTCTTCTGGGAAGATGGGCACCCAGAAAAGCTCTAAAATACAGGATTATTTCATTCCCAAGTGCTGTGAAAGTAAAAATTTCTGTGAAAGCCAGAGAGATCCCACTGCTTATTTACTTTTAACTTTAACACTAAATAGTGTCAGGGAACATCCTTTGTGTGAAGGATGTCAAAACCTTTCCTCTTTTCAGTGCAGCTTGGTTACAGACTCTAGCTGCTAATTTTGTGGACTTTCTCCTAAATAAGGTGAGGAAATAAGCTTGAAAAATTTTCCTGCAAGTTATGTTCAATTAAAAAATTGTTATATTGTTGTTTTCAGAGGCATTTTCTTCCAGAATTTCTATGTCAGATGCAGCGTCAGCTTGCACATTGTTTTTATCTGCTCCTGTGTCTTCCAAGCATTTGCACTGAGAATTTGGTTTTCAATACATATTTGTCATCCTGGTTTCCTTTGTCTTTTTGTTTGCCCGTTAAAATTTGGCATGAAACTTTTTTTAGTCGAGCAACTTTTCTGCCATATATACAGAAAGTAAAAGATGTCCATGTCACAAAATTTCAGAAGCAATGGTGTTCTAAGTGTTGCTGAAATGCCATTTATGCAATCTGTGCAATGAAACCCTTTTTTTGAGTACAATTTTATCTTGCCATTTGATATGCAAAATTCCTTGGGGGTGTCATGAACCGAATATTTGCATCCCTGTGGTTACCTGGCAGTGTTACAAGTCAGGATGGAAATCACTTTACTGAAAAATAAGCCAATATTTTGTGTGAAACAGCAGCAACTTGAGCTCCTGCAATCTTCCACTGTGTCCTTTTTACTGATGGTGTTGGTGGAGATACTCAGCTGATGAAGATTGTCTTAGTGAAACTTTCAAGGTACTAGCTGCCTAAACATTCTTCTGTTGAAATCCTCATTAAGAATTAGTTCCAGTGTTGTGCTGAAGACTCTGCTCTTTGGGATGGCAAACTGCAGTCTGAGAAGGGAGGGTGGGACACAAGTGTGGAAATTCAGCACACCTGGAAGCCAGTGGAAATTGGGTTGCAGAGTACCTTAAGTAGTTTTTAAAAATCCCATCCAAACTGCACTTGCAGTCTCTGGAGGATGTTTGCTTTTCTGTTACTAGGAGCAACGTGTTTTATGTACATAGAACTGACTAGTCCAAAAATGTCATTTCAGCAAATTGTAGCAATTTGTTTTTACATCTCATTTTTGTTATGGGCCTAATTTCTTTCACCTCTGTGGCCTGCTGAAGCCTTTATAACTGGGAATCTCCTAATGTACTGATGCAATTGTGATGATTTGGATTTCCTCCAGCAAAGGAGTATGCAGAACTCTTTTTTTAAAAAAAAATATTATTCCATTACCTTTCTGAGTGTTTCAAACATTCACAGAGCTTTAAGACCAGGAGGGGCCATCACGACTGCATAAAGACAGGCTGCAAAATTTCCTCCAGTTCAGCACTGCAATTTGTAATTGAGCAAGGCTGAGCAAATCAAACCGTGCCTATCTTTCTGACAGACAACCCACTCTGATTGATTTGAAGGCACTGATGGATGGAGAATTATTTGCAATGGCAGATTACAGGCTGAGGATAATGACTTTCTCAACCACAGTACCTTGCTCCATAATATTTTTTTTCTTTCTGTGTTCCTGGTATCATTTACACCAACAGTTTCACAGCTTAGCCTATACCTAGGAAATGTCTGATGATATTTGCAAATGTCCACATGACTTGTTAAGGCTCTGGGTGACTTGTTGCATTTGTTATTGTATCGTGTATTTCATGGATGGAGGCAAAAATTACCCTTGGGCCTCAAGCCCTGTGTGAAAAAATGTTTATTTGCTGTAAGGCTGTGGCATAGCAATGCCATAAATTTGGCTCTGAGGTTCCAAGAGCGTTGTTAGAAATACTGTGATCCCAGGTATTTCTTGCTCTTTTGTATAAGCTCACTCTTCTGGATAGAGGTGGAACAAACTGCTTTGCCAGGATGACTTTGTACCAGCGAGCTCTAGGCCAGATGAGATATTTATCTCTAATTCTGTAAGCTTTATTCCTAATCCTAATTCCTTGTTATGCCTCCTTTCACAGCCAGCCAGGGGACAGTGAGACCTCTACTCTCTGTTCTGGGCTTATCTATCTAAAATGTGGTGTTCTTGTACTTGCTGTGGGTGAGGTCACCGTGGGCAGAGACAGTGTGGGATCATTGCATTGACACACATTGCTCCATCCCTGTGACAAAATCTCTCTTGGTCAGGGCACTGGGATGGACAGCAGCTAAGAGAAATAATGTGTGAACCTGCCACAGCTGCTTCTGCTCTGAATGCAGCCAAGGATCTTTTCTGTGGTTATTTGGGAGATGCACAATCCCTGCTCGTCCAAAGTGGGTGACATCCACCATGGACTGTACAGAATATACTGATTTATTCTCCTGGGATGTCTGACAAGGAGAAGTCATGGCAAGAGCAGCAGAACGGCTACTGACCTGCTCTGTAGCATTGTTCTGTTTCTGCAGAGTGGAATTCCACAGACAAGTGCCATTCCCTGTGAGGAATTAAACAAGGATTTGCTTCTGGGTCAGAAATTCTGTCTCGAAGGCTTTGCAGGCCTTTTGTTGCATGAGAAGAGGATGGGAAAAGCTCAGAAAATGACAAATAGAATTTAGCAGTGGGAGCAAAGGAACAGTTCAATGAAAGGGGTGTTGCACAGAGCACCAGAGGTACAAAAGGTCGGTGTGTGACTGTAGAGAGACAATTGACATGCTGAAAAACCCAGGGGAGGGAAGAAATGGGGAAATAATAAGCACAACAACCTCATCCTTGTGTCCTCCAGTAACTAAATACTTGATTAATTTAAACTGTCAGAAAAGTAGAACCTTTCCAGACAACAGAGCATGGCAGGATATAGGACGGATTTTAAGAGTGTTTACAGGTCTGAGGGATAAAATTGTGGTGCAAATAAAGGAATGAGGGAGCAGAGAGGAGTCAAAAAAGTTTGTACGAGTGGGGTTGGCTGGGCTGGAAAGGCATAACTTTCATTTTGTAAGGCATGTGGCCACTTGCTTGGATGTCTGCCTTGAGACAAAGCCTTTCTGCTGAGGGAAAGATCTCTCTGGTGCTGTTCAGGATGTCTGATCTCCTGTGCAGTGAATGCAGGGGTTAAATTACCATTTAAATTATCATTTATATTGGAGGTGGGCTGAATCCTCAGGCAAGGGTGAGGCCAGTTGCCCCTGAGAATCCAGGAATGAGCCCTTTTACCTACAGAAGTGTGTGTTAAAGAGTGTGAGAAGTGGGCAGGACGTATCCCTTCAACTTTGTTCAAAGCTGTATTAAGGAAGAAATCTCCCCAGATAAATGTTTTTCTTTAGGAAGGACTTCTGAACACCCTCACAAAGGAAGCATGAATTAAAATAATTTCCCTATACTGACACAATAATGTGCATTCGAAGATGTGTTTTCAATTCGTAGTGTAAATTAAGTTCTTCTTTAAACCATTTCTACTGAAATAACTCAGAAGACACACATGAAAATCATATGGTTCTAATTCTCTGTGGACTGCAAATCTGTAAGTGCATAATGTTTTAAGTTTCTTTTTATTGGTTAATCTGTTGGGCCAACTCAGTCTAGTCTAATTTGTACTAAAAACACTGAAATGTACAATTTTGGCATGGGTCTGATACGAGTTTTCCTTGAAACACAGTGGGTTTTGACAAGGATGCCAAAGAAATTGAATGAATTCAAAATGTGGAAGATTTAGTGGTGAAAGGAAAAAGTAATAGAAAATATTTGCAAAGATTGGCCTTCCCCTCCTCTCTTTCTTCCCTGCCAAAGTGCTGGGAATCCCAGCAAACCCTTTCTAAAGGGGACTGTCAGGACAAATCACCCAAAGAAAATACCAAGCACTGCCACCTCCTAGCTCTCTGCCCTTAACAGAGCTCCAGTAAAGGAAGCTCTGGCCACACCATTTCCTCTTTTAAAATAAAAATAAGCATGCTAGAGGTTTTTGAGGTCACCCAGTGCCCCAAACTTGTCTAATTCCTCATGGTACCCAAGGTTCTGTTTCTTTATTTATAGATTTTGCTTCCTTAATGTCCCTCACACCCACCTTTGATCCATTCCCGATACATTTACAGGTTTCCTGTGTGGCCTTGAATGGTGTAATTTCTTGGAACTCCAGGTCCCTGCAAAGTAAAGACATTTTTTGCTGCTGTTCCCTGCCTGTGCTGCCTGCCTGGAGCGTTTTGTTGCTCAGATAATTTTCCAGGCACGCAGTGATGCTTGGGCATCTCATGCCAGGGATCCCACCAGAAGCCGGTGCTGATGGCAGAGCTGGCTTTTTATGTCTGTGTTTGGGATCTGCAGAGCAGTTCATGTCTCTCCAGAAACTGCAACCTGATGAGAATAATTTCTTGTCTACAGAGAGAAACCTTGGTCAAAACATAAGGATCTGAACTGTGCCTTACAAACCAGACCTTGAGGCTGCATGTTTTCAGGAGGCTTCTTTTTTTTTCTCCCTTTGTTCTTTCTCTTTCCTTTTCTCTTTCTTTATTGTTTTAACCATTTTTTGTGTTGTCAAAATTCTGACTTTATTAATTAATGACACAATTAATGACACAGGTCAATGATCTGCCCAAGTGTTAAACACCAGATAAAATACGTAATAAGTGTTTCTTTTCTTCGTTTGGACTCAGGGGTTATTTTTGTAATTCCCAGCATAAAGATTTGTAAGCTGCCAGACCAACACAGCAATAAACACCTTTGCTTAGACTTTCTGCAACATGAGAAGGCACCGTAGCATTAAATTCACTTGCTTTTGTCTTGTGATTAAGACAGAATCAGGAATGGACTGGGTGGCCTATCAGGAAATAAATTACTCCATCTTTAATTGCATTATCTTTCACGTAATTTTCACACTGGTATAGCTCCAGAACTAACTATTTTTATTGCCAGTGAAGTATGTGAGAGGAAGCTTGGGTTCAAAATATTCCAGGGGAAATTTCACTTTATCAGTTCAACGTGATACTCTGATTTCAAATGTGGAGCAGCACTTTCCTGTCATTGAAGGGTTTTTATGGGTGACTCCTTCCTTACCTTATAAATATTTATGAAATAGGCAGTACTTTTTATGTCATTAAGATGAAATTTTTTGGTCATGCTGCCTAATAATTTTTTAATCTCATGTTGTCCTTGGCTCAGGACTCACGCTTTTGTCTGTCTGCCCAGGTTCAGGGTGGGACAGGGCTATTGTGAAATCAGCAGTAACATTTCAGGACTGCTAAACTGAGTGGATTAGAGACATCTGTCAGGCATGGCAATACTGGTTGGATTACCACAAATAATTTAAACCAGGTAGTGACATTTACCAGCACGGCAAGTATACTCTAAGTGTTTATTTTGGTAAATCTACCTCACCAACAGAAAAACATGAGGCTTTCTGAGCTAAATTCTCATCCTTGCTCAACTCCAATGTTATACTATGATGAGGGGCAGGTCCAAATTGTTTCTAAATAGTTTTAATGACTTTCCTCAAATGTCACCGACTCCAGAAGACTTTGGCATAAACTCTTCTTAGGAGAGTGGAATTCTTAGGAGATAGTGGAGTTCTTAGGAAGCTGAAAGAGACTGGGTTTTGATTAAACATTAGGAAAAAAATTCTTTACTGTGAGGCTCGTGAGGCACAGGTTGTCCCAGTGAATGCCTCATCCCTGGAAGTGCCCCAGGCCAGGATGGATGGGGTTCTGAGCAACCTGGTCTAGAGAAAAGTGTCCGTGCCCATGGCAGGGGCATTAGAATGACATGATCTTTAAAGAGCCTTTCACCAAGGCCAAGTTTTAGTCAGATTTTTGGTCCTTCTTATTTTTAATTTTTTTTCTTGTTTCATTTTTTCTTTTTTTGTCTTTTTTCGTCTTTTTTCTTTCTTTTTTCTTTTTTCTTTTTTTCTTTTTTCTTTTTTTCTTTTTTTCTTTTTCTTTTTTTCTTCTTTTTGAAGCAGCTGTTTTAGCAGTCAAGACAAGCCTTTGCATGCTTAATCTCCTCCTGCATGGGAACTGATTTTGCTGCTACACACTGTACATTGGAGGAACAGGCTGGGGTTAGCTGAGGACATCATGGCAGGAGCTTTGAGCCTGGAATGGCTTTTTTTTTTTTCTGCCAGGTTATGGATGACAAGAAATTGCAGCAGACTTCTCAGCATGCTGCAGCAGTTGATAGGGTGTTAATTTGGTTAGTGGGGCAGGAAGATGAGAACAGGGAGGTGATAGATATGGAAGTTCCTCCTTCTGCTGGCCCACAAATTCCTTGGACAATCCATACATTTACACGCGTGCCTTTTGCTTTTCTGTATGATGAGAATTGACTTTAACTTTTAAATCTTGCTCTTAGGTTGAAGTGGCACGTTTTCATTGCTCCTCACACCTGTGGGGTCATCTTGTAGGTGTACTGAGCAAAGCAGTAGGATAATTTACTCTGTCATTGTGTTGGTAAAATAATCTATGTTGGATTTAGGAAGGCACCAGCTTGTGGAGTCCCATGGCAATAGATAGGGTGAGGGATTTATTTTGAGAGGAAATTAAGAAAATATTTTAAAAAATAATAAAAAGAGGTAAATCAAGTTCTTCTTGTTTCAGCATCCTCATTGTAAGGATGGTTTCTTATCTCAGTCTCTTCTTGAACCAGCAGGAGTTGCCATGGCCTGAAGTGATTATCCACTCACATGGATTAAACAGCACTTCTACAAAATAATCCCAAATAAAACCAACTGATGTGACAGGATAAAAGCACACTGTAGCCACGAGTTGGCTGTAGAACAGGCAGTGATGGTAAGTGCAGCTGTTGGGGCGCATTGGGCCACCAGAGGCTTGCCCTCGGCTCCTAACGCCCTGCCCATCAAATGGGAGGACGAATCGGAGAGTGAAGGATCCTCAGAGGGCAAGACCCAGGTCTGAAGCCGCCACCTCTCTCTCTAGAAGGTTCTGTTAAGTTTTATTCCCCATTGATTGTTGTGGGTTAACCCCTCCTCTGTAGGTCTCCCACTGGTTGTATGTGTTTCGGATCCTCCCATTATCTGCCTGCCTGTCGAACATGGTTCGGTTCTGCCTTCCCTAAAAAGACCGTGTAACCCTGGACCCTCCGGCCATTTTCCTACCTCGCCTTTCGGAGCAATAAACTCGGGAAGTCTTGGAAGTGGCTGTCTCCCTCTTCTCTTTCGCCTCTGGGGATCCTGGGAGACCTGAACACCAGGGTCACCTCGCCTACGGCGCACCCTGCTTATACCGAGCCGGTGCTGCCCGAACACGCGGCCGCCGAGACACAGCACGTACACTGCGTGTCTGCGGGAAGGACACTGCTGCCTCGCCTGGGATTGCCGCCCAGCCAGGCTGACCCCTTCCAGGGCAGTGTCATGCAGCTGCAGATACTGAGCCAGAAGAGATCTGAGATTTGTTCACAGCTAGCTAGTTGCACCCTGAGAACCAATCCCGACCTGTGAGAACTGAAACATCACAACAAAAGGAAAGGGAAATGTCTTAAAACTGTCATGAACATTATAAAACACTAAAAAAAATAGTGTCCAACTCAGAGGTATATCAATATTGCTCCTCCAGTACAGAAATAGGACACCCACCTGCTCCTACACCGCCTGGAGCTGGAGTTACCACAGAGTGGGGAGAATATTTACACATATCCTGCTGTCATTTTTATCTCAGAGTGCCTTTACATTAGGAAAAAGAGGTAATTTATGGGCACACAGGACCCTTTCCATGCCACTAAAACGAATCAAGAAAGAAAGGTCTTGCTCATAATACACTCCAAGGTAATTTTTGCCCTTGGAAGAGCAGTGGAGGGATTGGAGTCTCAGCAGTTATTCCTTTCACATATATATATAGATATGACTAAATATTTTACTCTGTGTGTATTTTTTCTCGTTTGATTTCTGAATCTGGGAATTAAGCAATGGCAGCAAAACCCTGCAAGGACTTTTGGCAATGAAAGCAAAGTTTGCTGGTGCATCTGAGTGTTCCCTGTGGTGTTTGCTGGCAGAGGAGTGCTGAGAAAGGGTGACCTCAGTCGTGCTCCTGAGCAGCAAAGCTTTTGGGGTGAAAGATGTGATTTGGATGATCTACCCATAGCCTCAAAGAGGGGTGTAAATGGTTGCACCGCATCCAAGCTCTGGTTCATCTGCCTCAAGCACCACCCCTGTGCTTTCCAACAGAGCAGTGAGGATTTTGTGACACAAATGGTAACTGGGAGCCTAAAGTGCCATCCTGGAAAACAGAGCCATGAGGAGAGTGCTGTGGGAGGGTCTGTCTGGCGAAGCAGCTGTGTTTTCCACAGGCCCTACCATGGATTTGGAGCAAAGGCCAAGGTAATCCACTTTATCCAAAGATAAAAAAAAAAAAAGAGAAGGACAGAGGTGCATGAAATCTAACAAGCACAAAAGGGGAAGTCTCTCCAAACTGTTCCCAGCTTCAGAAAATGAAACAGAAATTGATCTGCGTTTGTTTGCACACTGCCTGAAAATGTTTGGTTCTGTCCTCATCCATCCCTTGGAAATCAACTCCTGCTGCCATCACCAGAGTGACTTTTTCTGACATTTTGCAGGCCTGTTATGAATGTTGTGAATTTTTCTCCAGTGAGTCAGAAGGGCCATGTTCCACCCAAGTGAGGCTGAGACACTTTCAGGTTGACATCAGAATTTTTAAATTCCTTTAGTTTTTGTCATCCTGTAATAGTTAAATGCAAGGCGGGGAAGGAAAAAAAAAAAGAAAGAAAGACAATTCCAAGAATTTTCGTAATATCTGGAGAATCATCCAGAATGGAGAGACAGAAACACACTAAAGCTAACAGACCTGAATTATCTGGGTGTCACTAAACAATATAAATATTATTAGGAAGTGAAGGGTGAAGAACACATTTCCTATGAAGACAGGATGAGAGGATTGCCCTTTTTACAAGGGTGTGTAGTGACAGGAGGAGGAATGGCTCTGTACCAAAACAGACTAGGTTTAGATTAGATTTTGGGAAGAAATTATTTACTGTGGGGGAAATGAGGCCCTGGCACAGGGTGCCCAGAGAAGCTGTGGCTGCCTCATCCCTGGAAGTGTCCAAGGACAGGTTGCACCTCTGATGACCCTGGGATAGTGGAAGGTGTCCCTGCCCATGGCAGAGGTTGGAACAAGACCACCTTTAACAGATTTCCAATTCAAACCACTCTGTGAGCCTATGAGATGAAAAAATGTTTAAAAAGTTGAGTTGCTAGGCCTGCATTAGTGAATCTGACTTCTTTTAGAAACATGGCTTAAGCAACATCACAAACAGGGAAATAAGAGTTTTTAATATAGAATCAGACAGCCTAATTTCTTTCTTGGAAGGGATACTTGTTCACTTCCCAGAAAGTTTTTAACTGGACAGCTCAGCATTTTTTTCAGTCGTTAATCCACTGTTGTCAGTACAATCAGACTGACTCAGATAGGGAACGTTTTATCAGTTATTCTCCTGTATTTGTAGGAGGGATTCAGAGGAGCTGGAGATGGGATTTCCAGCTAGCTCAATATAACTATTGAGTACCTATCAGTGGTTCCTCTCAGCTGGAAACATTAAGTGTAATCAAAGTTCAGGCATTCTGTCTCACTCTCTTTATTAGTTGTTGGGTTTAACCACCCGTAGGTGAGGTTTCAAGTGACACACTGAAGTTTAGTGCCATTATGTTTGAGTAATTACAGACAGATACGTCCCTCCAGGTTATTGCTTTTGCCCCACAGAGCAGCATCCATACTCATTACACAGTCAAAGTAAAGAAATAATCAACAAATTAATTGTAAAAAACAGCTTTTTCCCTTTAATAGAGAGCAGTGTCTATGAAAGGAGTCTTCATTTGCAATGGGGCACTAATATTTTAAAGGAGATGGGTAAAAGTAAGATATTGCATCCCTTTTTTTTTTTTTTTTCTTTTTCTTTTTTTTTAATGCTCTTGTGAAAGAGATTTAAGCTCCAGAGGCATCTTGAAGGTAAAGATTTCAGATCAGGGAGCTTTTTAGCAGGGTGCCAGATCCTGAGCACCTGTAAATCAGAAGGGCTGGATGTCTTTCAGCATGTCTGTGCTTCTTTACACTCTTTTCACATAAATATCCAAAAGCTCCCAGTACAAAAGCTCTGGTCTCAGAGACATGTGCTTAAATTTAAACACTTCTCAAGCGTTGTCTTGTTTAGAAATAATTTTTTTTTCCCCCTAAAGTGAAGCTACATTTTTTAAGGAGGGTTTTCATGGTGATACATTTGTCTACTGTCAAGTAAAACAAGCTTAGGAAAAATAAGGAGATGTCAAACAGATCTAACTGTTGATAACAGATATACTTGATTGTATTTGGAGCAAAACCTAATCTTTTGATTTTGATATTCAGTTGAATTCTAAGGAGTGCAGGAAAGATTTGTTGGCAGGACCTCTGATGAACTCATCATAAGTGATAAGAAAGGACCTTTTGAACATCAGCCCATCTGTGCTGCTCTCAGTTCTGCTGCCTAGCAGTGTTGTAAAGAATTCAGTGCTAAAAAAGAGATGCAAGGACAAGAAAAATGCCCACTGTGAGGTGCAGGTGTGTGACACCAAAATACATTTAAAAGGCAAACCCCCACATGCTAACGTGGATGGAACACAGCATTTCACCCAATCCAGTTACGACAAAAAAGATGTCTGAAAGCAGGTAAAATCAGGAAAAGTTGCTTGAAAAAAAAGGAAATATTAAAGACAGATTTTCCAGCAAAAAGATAATTTCTTCCCTTCATTCATTTTTCTTTTTTCCTTTCTTTCTGGTTGCTTGGATCTTTGGGAAAGTTCCAGGCTTTGGGCAGTTAATTTCTTTCAGCAGTGTAAGGATAGTGGAGCAGACAGAAGAGCTATCAACAAGGAGCTGGACAAGTGACAGGGCCCCTCCCCGTCTCTGGATCAGGCAGAGATATTTCCATGGATTGCTTTTCTCCCAATAATAAGAGTTCTTTGCACTTCTATAGGCCTTTTATCAGCTGACTGCCAAGGGTTCATGAACACGAAATGCTTTGCAAATGGGGCAGAAATGAGGGAAGGATAATGTTGGGATGAGGGTGGGGATAGTTCCTCCAGAACATCTTTCTCTATTTAACATCCCACCTCCCCTCAAAACCCTGCCTTCCCCATAAACTAAATTGTCAGAGCTCTTTATCCCAACATATCTGAGAAGTGCCAGCTTGTGCCTCTGGTTTTGTTCATCA
Organism: Aleadryas rufinucha; assembly: GCA_013397815.1. Taxonomy (NCBI): domain Eukaryota; kingdom Metazoa; phylum Chordata; class Aves; order Passeriformes; genus Aleadryas; species Aleadryas rufinucha. The sequence goes on from VZTH01005077.1 coordinate 541,853, forward strand.
CCTTTACCTGCAGACAGGTGAGGAGAAGAGAGGGGCCTTTCCCAGTCCGTGCAGCTTTCTTGGAGCCCAGGAGAGAGATGAGAAAGGCTGAGACTCATCCTGCTGGCTCAGGCTGGGTCACCACAGGACACTGGTCCTGCAGAGCCCTGTTTCCACTGCTGAGACCTCTCCAGGGAGCCAGCACAGTACTCTGGCTGTGAGCCTGGTACCTCTCCTCTGCTCACACAGGTGGTGGGAGAGATGGAAGACGCTGAGGAGATGGCTTGGAACCGAGGACCCCACCCACCACGGAGACATCTGCTCCCTCCACAGCTCTAGAGCTGGGTTCTTGCAATCTGTGCTGCAGCAGAGATGCTCCAAGCATCTGGAGGGAGGAGGCTGTGAGGCCTCCGAGGCTGGTGCAGCAGTGTTTGCAAAGTGTAGCTCCTCAAAGGCAGCGGGTTTTGGTCACCCCAGTGTCCCCCCAGGGTGTTCTGCTGAGACCTGATCTCACTAAAACCCTGCACTCCCTCTCTGAGGAATCCTCCCTTCAATTCAACGCTTCTCAAGGTAAAATGGACACTTGTCCCAAGAGACCAAAAAGCCCTTGTGTGCATTTTGTGTCACTCTATGCTGCCTTCACCACTGCTAAGCCCAGCCTGAGCCAGGACTGAGATTTCAGTCAGAGGGAAACACAAATAACCCCTTCCATGACCTTAAGTGGATCAATAATAGGAAATGCCCTTTTGTCTTCCTCAAACCTTCCACCCAGCTTTGGATTTGAGCTAGCTGAGTCTACAGCAATAACACTTGTGTCTCGCCGTGTCAGATCTCCTCGAAAAATGGGAAGATAAATGAGTTGTGGTCTCGTAATATACGGCTCAAGGATGAGTTCCACATGGCTTGGGCAAGGAAAAAGAGCTCGTGGATTAGCTTGCAAGGCAGAGCACTGGCCTACTACAGCACTTTAAATAAATCATCCTGTGTAATTGCCACCACCCATCAGTTTGCTGAGATTAAAGAAGAGAGATATTGACAGTGTGTTTATAACAGGAGTCCTGGTGTCCAATAACACATAACACTGCGTATTCTGGTTGGTGGCAAGTCTCTGTAAGCAGGACAAAACAAAAAAAAATGTTTTTCACTTTTGTTTTAACATTTACCTCTGGTTTGGCTCCTTTTCTGATGGGCACATCCATTGTGATACAGATAATCTTAACATTTTTTAGTCCCCTTTATGTTTCTGCTAGGATGGGTATTGGTAATTTCTAATCTGAACTCTCTGAAAACAATGAACTTTGCTGCCTTTGATGGGTTTTTGAGAAGTCTGACCAAAATTACCAGAATGTTACTCATAAGTATAGATTCTCAAGACTGTGTGTATCTAAGGCTAAAATCAAGTCCAGTGTTTGTAGGTTCTCTAGGGAAAATTTTAGACCTTTGTGCTCAGAACAAATAAGTTTTTATGGGTAATTAGAGATGGGAGAATCCAGTGCAGTTTTGTGTTCACTAACTCATATGAGCCTCTTAAAAACAAAATGTCCCAAAGAAACAAATCTTTTTTTTTTTTTTTTGGTCATG
>VZTH01005077.1:543486-570732 GCA_013397815.1 Aleadryas rufinucha
ACACGCTATTAAAAAAAAAAATTTTCCAAAAAAAAAAATTTTTTTTTTTTTTTTTTTTGGTCATGGAAAAATACTATTCAGATGAATGCAATAAAAATGTTTTATTTTCTGTTTTCACTCATTAAAAAGAAGCCTGTGATACGGTTTGTTACAGTTGCAAGTAGCAACTTCCTTTCAAAATATTAATTCCTGCTTCTGTTGCTTTATCTAAAGAAGTTTATTACCCTTTTGTATGGTCTCTTTTCACAGCCTTGACTTCCCAGAAAAGCCACTTTCTTTCGAGCTTGGAAGACACTGCTAGTGGGTTCTTTTATTTTCTCATGGAGAACAGCCCCGTGGTCTATTTCCAGCTCCTGCCCTTGAGTCCCTGTATGACCTTGGGATGGAGTTTAATCTCTGTCTGCAGTCTTTCCCTCCCTCAAACACTTGCTGGGCTGTCAGTGTGAACTCTCCAGCAAAAGGAACATCCGTGAGGCAGTGGATCCTCCTCCACACACAGGAGGGCTTTCATCTGGACCTCATCTCCCCAGGGTCAGTGTGACACCAGTGGTAAACGGGGCCATGCTTCTGCCTGGCTGTGTACACTTTGTGGAAAACTAAATTTCAAAATACACTCATTTTGAAACCCCTTTATTTATCTCTTCAGCAAAACGTAAAAAACAACTGCTAGGTTGCTGTGCCAAGCTCTGGGAAAGAAATACAAACTGGCTGATGTATGGGGGGCATTGGAATATTCCTGAGGTAAACACCAGCAGACAAATGGTCTCCCAGAGGACTGAGGGGACAGAATGAAATGTCTTCCTGCACAGGCTTCTTCTCCCACCACATCGACTTTAATAATGAATCTTTTTTTTTCATTTGCTCCCTCTCTTTTCCTGAGTGATAAAAATTGTGTGATATAACCTGGGGGAAGTGAGCTGGAAATGCTTCCCAGAGGAGCTGAAGGGAACTCCCAAACAAGAGCATCTACCCCAAACTGAGGTACCTTCCCCAGAAACATGTCCCTCATGGCATTTTCACCTGTGACTTACAAATATCCAGGGCAGCATTGGCTCATTCAGCAGGTGCCTTCAACCTTCTTCTCTCTTCCCAGCCTGGCAGACATGGTTCCTGGAGTGGAACTGGAGCCCTGTTCATGTAGAACAGAATCTGAGGCATGGGTTACTTCCTTCAGTACAGAATGATCAAGGGTGAAGCTTCCAGCATTTCTTGCACAGCCTTGAAAAATGATGCTCTTCATGAAAAACACAAAGTTTTTGTGTACTCCCAATTCCCCATTCTTTACTTTGATTAGAACTTGGTTGTTTCTCCCCGTGATTGTTTCTATCACTGTTACCTTCAGATCTTTCTCTTTCTTTGAACTTTCTTCTACCCAGAAGGAAAAGGGAATGGTAAAGAGCTGGAAAAGGTGAAAGTGGGGAAGCAATTTTATTATCGATCTTTTAAAAATTTGTTTCAGTAAGTTTTCCCGTTTCCTCAAGCATTTGGAGGACTTTCTCCCTTTAATTTGTTTAGTGAAACTCCTGATATAAAAAAATAATTTATAGTGGGCCCTCAGCCCTTTCTGAATGCACTGTTTATGCTGCCTTTGCAACTCAGGCTCTGTTCGTGGGGGCTGGCTGGATTTATACCCACAAATGATCCTGATTTTACTGAACTTTCCTCTTCTTGACTCTGATATCATATAGAGCCACATTTAAATAAGATAATGGATGTAATATATTCACCCTGATGAGGCAAAACCCCATGACACAGACCTTTCTCCTTTGGGCTGAAGACGGAGTGGCAGTGAGGAATAATTACTGAACAAATTCCTTGCTTTGAAAACAAATCTTTGCGGTGGTGGTGGATTGGTGTTGACAAGATTATTCTTACATCCAGAACAGAATTCCATGTCAGAAACCAAGCACAGAGTCCCCCAAACCCTTGCAAACTCTTCATGTCACTTCATCCTGACTTGTGCCATGCATTTCTAAGGCAGAACTCTGATTTTGAGCTAAATAAGACACACTTGGCTCATATTCATCTAGGGGAACCCAGTGCTACAGGAGCAGGCATTTGTCCTGCAAAAGATTGTCCTTGCTTGGGTACCTATTGATCCTGCCCCATCCAGATGAGCATTTTTGTCACTTGATGCTTCACAGAAATATTTGAAGGCTCTTTGATGTGTCCTATTATTGAATGGGTTATTTCCAAGGGATAGGGAACTGAGCAGAAGAGAGAAGGGACCCAGCTCTGCCATGCCAAGACAAAAGCAGCAGTGACAAGATAAGACAGTCAGGCTGTAAAAAACAGTATTTTCCTCAGTTTGCAGCTGGCAATGTGGGGAATAACAAGGGTTAGCAGGAATTGAAACGAGTAGAAATTGATTTGAAATGAGCAGAAATTGATTTAAGCCAAAATCTGTGAGTGACATTCAATCTTTATATTATAGCAGAGAAATTCTGTCATGATTTAGATCTGAAACTGGTCAATAGCACGGATGTCCCCCACTTCCTACCAACAAAGAAATAGCTTGAGGTTTTTAAATTGTTCTTAATTATCCATGAAATCGATTTCTTTGTTTCTCTTTTTTTTTTTCTAATTGGTTGTCCAGCTCTACAACTGAAATTCTGATGCATCCATAAAAGTAATTGTTCCTAGGGACAGCTTTATCAGCTCTCAGTTATTTTTGTGGTTAGACTGCAATTTTCCTGTGAAGTGTGTTTTAAATCTCACCTCCGGGAGACACTGCTCTGTGAAAACAAATACTTCAGAACCAGCAGGGAAACATTTCTTAAACACACTGTGTAGCTGATGAGAATGTGCCTCTGCTCTGGGAAGTGGCAGAAAAATCTCTGTGAGGGACAGGGGAGAGAGAAGAGGGAAAAACTCCAGAAGACAGTGGTCACTAACAGGATGACTAAGTAGCTTTTCTAAGGTTTGCCACATGCTTTTTGCAAAACCATAAAAAATGGCTTTGTGGTGAGCCTGGCTTGCAATCTAGTCAGAAAATAAAAGTGGTCACTCTTTCAAGGCTCCCTGTAACTCCAGCAGCTGCAGACAAACTTAAAACCAGGCAGCAGGAGAAGGGGGAAAAAAAAAAGGTCCAGTTCTTGTCCAGACTTTCTATATTTGGTTGAAGTTTTCCAACCAGGGACTTGGCAGATGACACATATTCCACGAGCTTCCTGAGAGAGGCTGGGGAGAGGGAAGGGACTCGTTGCATTCGTGATGCCTACCACAAACAGGGGAAAAGATCATTAACTCTTTAAAGATAAAGATAATCTTCAGATCCAAATGTGAATGGAGAAGGGACCACCAGGGCAATTACCTGGACAAAGGTGGAGGGGACAGACAGGATGCATTAGAATTTTGACAAGGGCTTCAACTGCTGCTGTAGCTTACTTGCAGGCAAATCCTTTGGGTCCTGAATGCTCCATCGCAGCAGTTTTCAACACCTCAACCCTCCTCCAGGCTTTTCAGGCTGTTTTTGTAGATCACTGTCAGGCACAGAACTGTGGTCTGGATCTTATTGGGTGTGGCCTGCATTTGCAAAGTGAAGGGTCAGCACTGGATAAGCAATGAAAAGCTTTCTCCAGGCTCCTACTGTGGTCCTGCCTTCCTGAAAAAACTGATGCCATGTGCATCAGTGTTGTGTCGTGACCAAAACACAGCACAGTGTTGGAGTGGGCACTCATGAATATGGTATAAAAACTATATTCCGTCTGGGTAAACTTACATTCTGTGCTCTTCTGAGTAGTTTTCATCTCCCAAATCCTTGGATTTTGCATATTCTGGCCAGTTATCCATTGAACCCAACAACAAAATTGCCGTTGGGTTCAAGGGGAGTGAAGCACAAGACCACAGCCTCTTGCAAGAATAATTTTACACCTGGATTTGCAGAGACTGAGTTGTGCTAGGAGACACTTCTTTTGATGGGTTCAAATAGTATCGAGGTGAATTCACTTTGAAAGAATGAAAAACATCGTGGTGCCCAATGAAAATTGAACAAGGAACTCATCTGGACAAACCATTTTGGGGTGTCCTTGATGGATGAGCCCTCGTATCTGTTGTTGGGAATGGCAGGGACAGGGCTGTGACCACCTGTAGTGAGAAGAAGACAGTGACTTTTCATGTCAAAAGGTATCTTTTATTTAGTATATTATCACTTGTTTGGGTTGCCTTGGGACTAGATTATCTCAGCTAGGCTTTATCCCATATTTCTGTATGGAGGGCCCTGACCTGTGAATGTGCTGTTAAAGTTTGTATCACACCACGTTGGGAGCAGGCAGCTGCAAGTGAGGTGTTCCCCTGAACACTGGGTGCTTGGCAGACCACCGTGCCCTGTGCTCTGCTTCGACAGATAAGGTTTATCTTGGTAGGATCCTTCAGTGCCGAGCCAACAAGGGCAGGACAATTTCTGTTTCTGGTCCCCTGTTTGCAAAGGTAATTTCAGATGTCTCTGATTGCACTGTTAATTTCCAATATTAGTGGAAGAAGTGCAAGACATCTTGTACACGTGTATTGTCCAGATTCCCTGGGGGTGTAAAAGTAGGTGAGGAGGAAGCTTTTCCAAGCTAGCAGGCATTTAAACCTTTATGTGTTACCTTTGAGACTCAGGTCTCTGTAGGAATAGCACTAGAAAGTGTTCAAAGGGCCAAATATTAAGTCATGTGATGATCAAGGTCCTGACTGTTAAAAGTACACTCTGGAAAAACCAGGTCCTGTGCTATATATGAAAGGCAATAATTATTTGTTTCCCTTGCAGACCCAGATGCTTTAAGTTAAGTGGGGAAAAAAAAAAGCTTATTTCTAATTTCAAATAAAAAGTCTGTATGCTGACAGATATTGAATCTGTAGCTGAAATTAGGGTTTTTTTTTTTTTTACATCACTTAGAGCCAATAGCAGGACATGCTGTTCTGCAGGCTTATATTACCATCCTGATGTCACTTATCTCAGACAAGGCAAGCAAAATGAAAATGAAAGACAACATCTGAAAGAGGTGGAACGGTGCCTGGATGACCAATTTAAATTTTTCTGCGGTAAAATAGGCAATTTCAGGCTGATGAATTTGCAAGCTCTTTGGTATCCTCTTCAGGGAAAAACTGAGAAAGTGGTGTTGAACTTTGTACAGGCCTTGCTTCTCCAGAAGTCAGGTGATCAGGCTTTTACTCGGAAATCATCTGAATAAAATGCCATCTGAACATTATGTGCTTTTGCACGTGCCAATTTAAGTGTGAGATCATAATTTTTCTTTTCCTTGTAATTTTGTTTCTATTATTTAAAGATAGCATTTTCCAGGATGATATTTGGCATGCACAGATTTTCTGTCTGCACCTATGTTGCATGGGTAAAAGATCACAGAGAGACCTTATCCTCCTGCCTGTGATGCAGAAAAACCCTGAGGCATAAACTACATTTTAGCCAATTGCCAACAAATAGGGAGTAGATTATTCTTCCATTTCAGATTAAGTAAATGCCTAAATTTTTACAGCACTAAGTACAACCAAACAATCATTTCATCCTGAGGTTTTGTCTTAGGCTTCCTTCCCAGAACCCTGGGCAGTATTGCTGGGAAAATGTACTGTGACTGGTTTGTCAAAAGACTAATGTGTAAGGCAAGGTAACTTGGAAAGCTTTGCCCTTTTCTAAAAAAATAAATATTTTCCAAAAAATAACTTTATATGGTAATTTGGAGCAGCTTATTTAACCAGCAAGTGTTGCAAATGTCTTCTGTTTTCTCTGCACTGAAGAAAATGGTGAAATTTGACTGATTAGTCAGTTCCTGTTTTCCTTTTTACATAAATCCATTCTCATTTCAATTTCTCCTTTGAGGCTTTTTTGTATGAACTGTAAACTCACACGGAACTCTGCATGCACTTTGTGTTGAAAAGGCCACCTCAGGTTGTCTGTGTGCATTTGAAAACCTTGACATGAGAACTCTGATGCTTTTTAAACCTCACAGAGCTTAGAAATGAGGCAAGACCACATGAAACTCCACGTATGAACACCAGGCTTTTTACAGCTCTGCTTGCTATCTGTCTGGGAGGGAAAAGCTTTCCTGCACACATACTTAAATATTTGCCTTCACATGAGGCAATTAGTCATTGTTCAAGAAGAGAAGAAAAAAAAAATTGGTACATGCTGTAGGTAAATAATTGCAGATATTTAAACTAAAACCTGAGAAGGAGAAGCCAAGAATAGCCCTGCAGATAAGCAGCGAGAAGGGCTTTGCCCTGCTCCCTCCAAGTCAGGCTAGGATTGTCCAAACAGTCCAATTCAAACATGCACTTTCAGATTGAACTCTATTTGCTTTTTGCTTTTACCCTTGCTTATTATCTTTATCAGCTGGAAACATCTCTGGATGTCTGTATATCACTTTTTGTATTAAAATCACTGCACAGTGCATACACTGCTGTAGATTTCCAGCTTTGTCAAGGAGCAGGAAAGTGGTTTAAATCAGAGAGGAAGGTTGTGTTGTGGTTAAAACACTGTGCAGGGCAACCTGCACACAGTCTCTGATTGTGGCCGAACTGTGCAGCATCATCTCTACAAAACCTGTGTTATCTGGTCTAGGGGGTGCTTTCAATTTTATTAATTCTCTGGCTTGAGCCATCAGCATCCATGCTGCCTGAGAAGCAAGGCTGGAGCTTGAAATCTCCCACTCAGTCTGAAAAATGCAGAACTGAATCTAAGATTTCCCTGCTCTCCCAATTTCTTCTTGTTTCAGTAGAGTTACTCTGACCCTTGAGTTTTTCCTTTTTGTCACATCTGCCTGACACCTTCCTTCACTGGACAAGCTGCTGGTTCTCTGCAGCTGCTGGATTTCAAGTGTTTGGGCAGGATCTTCTTGTGAGTGTCACTATTCCCTGCAGCTGAGCAGTTGGCATTTTGGGAGAAGCACACTTTGGTAGCATCATTTTCAGCTGAGTGCCTCTCCAGAGAGCAAGAGCAGTGGGTTTTCCCTGACTGTTTTTTGAGAGGTTTTTAGGCAGTGTCATGAAGGAAGCATCGTAACGAGGGAAGAGTAAGAAACCTTTCCTGCAGAGGATAGAAGAATCAAGAAGCTGGGTAAGAAAAACCCTGCAGAATGAAGCAGAACACAGGTTTTTTTCTAATCCAGACAGCTTAGAAGTAGAGAAGCAGATTGTGGGGCTCAGCTGACCTCTTCAGGGCAAGAGGTAGTGATTTGAGAGGAGTGGAAGGATGCTGAAATAAATCCATTTAGCCCAGCATTGTGGAAGGTGGCTGCACTTCAGCTGCTACAGCTGTAGGCTCCTGGGCAGAGCCTGTCAGCCTGCTTTCAAATCATGACAAGCTGCTCCACTTCCAGGAAGGACAAGATCCTGAATCACAAATCTCACATGCTCAGGAGGGCCCTTGCCCCCCACCCCTGCTAGGCACAGCTCAGCTGGAGAGGCTCTCTCTCAGTGCATTCAGATAGATGGCAGCTTTGACAAATTCCACTCCCAAACACTCTCCATCCTTGGGGTTTGGGGCCACGACCTGCCTTGATATAGGTGACAGTGCTCCACAGAGGAGGGGCAGTTCCAGTGGAGGACGTGGGCACAAGAGAGTGAAGATACAAGGCAAGACACAGCTCAGGAAATGCATTTTGGAGCAGACACTGCCAAATCCCAGCTCAGGGCACAGACACAGGAGTGCTGAGTCCACTAGAGAGAGATGAGAGATTGCCAAATCTTTCGGCACACCGAACACTCATCCTGGCTCGAGTTGGAGATGTCTGCCCAAAAAAAGCCCTGGTGGCAAACAGCAGCTGTCTGTGGACATGCCTCTTTCACTGTAAAGGGTAAGGCCTTTTATTTTGTCAAACACAGTGGCAGATACCAGCGCTGATGGGGGAAGTGCCTCTGAGACTCCTGCAGGAATTGGGCTCCCTGACCACTCGCTGCCTCTCACAGGAAAGAAAACCTAGGCTGTGGCAGTGGGTTCCCTGCCAGTCTTGAGCATGTCATGTTTTGTCCTGGTACGTTGGAAACATGATGCCTGGGGCAAAAAGTGTGAGTGTCTGACTGAGTGGCTAATGATCCATGAGCACTTCTTTGGAGCCGTGAGGAGGAAGTATGAGTCATGAGACAGAATATGGGGCTGCTCTCACTGTGTCCCTCCCTTCAGCTGGGTCATAAGACAGCTACGTTATAGGTGTAGAAATTTGGCAGAAAATAAACCCCTTTGCTTTCCAGCTGGTCCTCAGAGACCGGAGGACTGGTTGCTGCTGGGCTTAATTTCTGATAATAACCAGTTCGGCACTCGAAGTCTGGTCATGTTCAACTGGAACCTGTGTGATCACAGATTCACAAATAATGCTGTCTGTTGAAGCAACAGAAACAGATTCAGAATTGTCATTGATAAATTAACTAGCTGTGATAGAGCTCTAATAATAAAAATCATATTTTATAATAATAGCAACCATACCCAGAAGCTTAACAAGAAGGTGTCTTCATTTGGGAGGAAGGAGAGAAGAGGTCAGAAAGTCTGTTTCCACTTTCTGACCTTTTTGGATCGTCCTCCTAACTAAGTAAAATTCCTACATTCCCTATATACAGCCCAACCTTATTCCCCCTCCTCCTTCTTACATATAACAAGATCCAGGCAGACAGTTGAGAAATATGGTCATATACGTGGTGGCATGTACTTAATTAAGCTTATTATCACATTTAAGGATGCATTATAATATTTAAATTACACTTAATCAGACAAAAGTCACTTTTTCTGGCCATGTTGTCCTTCAAAGTTCCAGTTATGAGTATTTGTTCCATTCTATTCCATTTTGCAGAGTCCTGTGTCCATCAACAAGGTCTTTTGCTCTGCTTGTGCTCAGGGTGGGTTCACGAGCCATCCTGCCCCTGCAGAAGTGTTTATTGCCACAGACACATCATCACACTAATCACAATCACATACAGCTTCTGTTTCTGGCTCATTTCAGGCTGGCCCAGGGCCTTGACAGAGTGTGCTTGTGCCTCTCTGTGGCAGATTTAATTTTAAGGCTCAGCCTGTCACCCCAGTGAAGTGGTGACAAGGTGGAAGTCACATCTCCTCTGTAGGTTGTGGTATGGCTGAACAGGGACATGTGCCGCCTTTCCTGTCTGCCTTGTGGGCAAAATCTGGCCCTCACACTGTGCTTGCCTCAGACCTGCTGATGAAAGGGCTGATTGCCCTCATGTTATACATTTCTGAGGCCACAGGAACCAGGACAAGACAGGTGGCAATGCCCATTGCCCTTGCTGCCTGCATTATCTCAGACCCGTGTCCAGGAACAGTCACACCAGCGGGAAATCCCTGGTGTGAGTCACTCTTGCAGGATAAATACTGTCACGCATGTGTTGATGCAAAAAGAGGAGCGAGCTGCAGAGGAAACCTGTCCCCCATTCATTTGACTCGTTGCGGATGGATGGCATGGAATGAGTCTGACTTTGGGCTCCAGCCAGGACAAGGGGCTGCCAGCTTGTCTTCCTCTTCCTGGACTCCACACAGAACAAGCACTGCTGTTTGGAGGTAGGGCAAAAAGAAACAAAATCCTTGCCCACTTCGTGCTTTTTGGCTGCTTATTTCCAAGAGAAGTCAGGAGAATAATGCATTTGTTATCCAGCTGGTTGTTTCCTTAGTGTTATCTGTGCTGCTGGCTGTTTGCAGCCCTCAGTTTGTGGAGGAGAGATGCAAACTTTGGCCACTCCCTCTTAAAAGTCTGCCTGGTGCAGTGGAAAATCATCACAAAGGCACCCAGGGGAGCTTGCCCTGGGTACCAGGGCTTTGTGTTATCTTGCAAGCATCCTGCTCTGCCCTCAGGGGCACCCGTGGGGAGTGGCTGGTGCTGACAAATCCACGCTTCTGATTTCCCTCTGGTTTGCCTGGTGCTTGCCTGGGCTCCATAAATCGAACAGAGGAGCACTTGCTTTAGGGCTCTGCCTGGTATCCTTGCTGTCACTGTCATTTCTGATCTCAGAGCAGTTCCTCATGCGGACTTAAAAAGATATTTCCTCCTGATCAAACAGTTTCAGTGTTCAGGGCTCATCTGAGGGGGTCTGAAGAACAAATACTGGAGAGGTTTTAGGTCACCAGCATGGCAGTGAAGAACCAGTCCACTGAGAAGAAATGGATTCTGGCTCATCCTGCCTGAGTTGCCTCTTTTCTTCACCAGCCTCATGAGTGGTTTTGTGTTCTAGGAAATGCACATCACTCCTGCTCCGGGACAGTCCTTCACTATCACATCACAGTCTCTGCCTAATCCTGCAGAAAAATCATGGCCATGAGTAAAGAAGCAAGCTTCAGGTGCCCTTTTCTTGGGGCTTTGCTTTTGTATCTTGACTTGACTCCTCTCTTTTCTGCAAGGAAAGAAGGAAATGGTGAAAATAAAGCAGTAACAGGTGAAGGAGATGACCTCAGTGATCCCACTGGACAGCAATAAAGGGAGAATTCTTCAGCAACCTGGATGCTGCTAGTTGAACCCAGGAAAACTGACCTGTGGGCACTGAACAGCCAGAAAATTCCCTGAAAAAGGCAAATGGCATCACAGGCCAGACAGACAATCTGAACCCTTATTTTACTGTGGGCTTGTCCTCCAAACATGTGCATGTTACTGCCAAGGAGGAAAGGGAACAAGAAGAAAAAAAGTGAATGTGAAAGTGAAAAGTAGAATTCCTGTCCCAGAATACATCTAAAACGGGTGGAAAAGATTGGCAGGAAAAACAGTGTCTGACAGCATGACAGAAAACATGATTTCTATCACATGGGAAATTTTAATATGAATTTTTAATCTTGCTGTTTTGTGGAAGCATCTACTTTCAAACTTAATTGTGCCTTGTTTTTTTAATTATCAAAATGCCTTGTTTTGTCAAAACTGAAAGATTGTTTACCTCATATTATGGCATTTCGAAACAAAACAGGGTAATCAAGATGCAGTAAAAGAAGATGTGAAAAGAAAAAAGTTGCAAAAGAAAAATACTTGTGTTTTCTTTGAAACATTTCAGTTCTCTGACAGAAATTGACATGCATCAAAGAACTGCATGAGTCATGTTCAAGCAACATTAAACTGACAGATTTTCTGTTGAAAACTTTTCAGAGAGGTTCAAAGTACCTTTTCCCTGGCATTTAACCTGTGCTGGGTCTCTTACTATTTCAGCCTAACAGATTGGTACAGATATATGAAACATGGGGCTGGTAATTAGAAAGAAGATGAAAAACTTCAGAAATTCCTGTCCAAAAAAGAGCAATAAGTTCCTGAAAAAAACCCCAAAACTAGGAGTGGGCAGCTTCAGTTTCTTCTCTTTTCCAAGACTGAAAATTCTTTAATACTTCTGTTTAAGTAGATCACTTACACTTCTAAGGGTGGGTGTGTGGCCCAGAACAGCCTTGGTGGGAGTGTTGTGGCTGGAGGAACCAGAAATGCAGCTATCTGCCACGTTTTCTGTAATAGGCTCTGCATTTGTATTGGTGATGGGACAACCATCTGGAGGGGCAGGTAGGAGCAAATAAATGCTTGGCATTTCCTGGGATTTCAGAATTTCTATTTGCACAAGCTTCCTTCAGAGCCTTGAAGGAGAGAAAGGTGGAATGAGAGATGATCTGATGCGTGCACGCGTGCACGTGTTTGCGAATCTGCCTGCTCACCTGAAGAAATATTTCCTTTGTTAGAAGCTTTTTTCCACTTCTTTTCACCTGCCCGCTGCATGAGAGTCATCCCAGGTTCAGCTGATGGCATTTCCATTCAGTTTTAGGCAGGCAAAGCTCACAGAAATCATAACAAGCAGCAGGAATGAGAAAAAAAAAAAAAGCACTCGGGGACACCACGAACCCGTGGAATGTAGTGGTTATTTAACTTTCTTTCAGCGATCACTGGAAACCACTTCTGTCACAAGCAGGCATTTGCAGGAGGTGACTGGATGTCTCTCTGTGTTTGAATAGGCCAACAGGATTTTCTGGGGACATACATAACTACGTGGCTTACGCAAAGTTCTGTGTTCATTCAGCCGCGGTAGCTGGAGGCGTGATTGTTTTAGCAACAGAGAGACATTTACACAACCCCGTCATAAAGGCACATTAAAAGGAGTACAATGTCCTGACACGGGGCACCTGGGCACGGGTAAAGTTTCGCTCCACTCATCGCTGCTTGAGTGACAGAGTGAGAATTTTCTGAGTGCAAACTCAGAATATTCTGAGAGTATCTGAAAATTCCTTCTCCTTAATGAAGATCCCTGTGAAATACCCAGTGTCTGTCTGCCAGCGGCACTCCAAACCTGGAGGGGACAATGTACCCTGGTGTTCAGAGCCAGTGTGAACCCTACAAAATATGAGACTGTTTGAAACAAGTTTGTCAGCAGTGGCATTTCCGCTGCCGTGAATCATAACTCTGTGTCAGAAAAAACTCAGAGGAGAGGGGAAGGAGGATGGCAGAGAGGAAACGCACTTTTCCTTCTCTTCCGAAAAACCAAACGGAACAAAAGGGAAAGCAGAACTTTCCTTGAAATATTTAGTGAAATGTTTCATTTTAGCAGAATAAAAGAAGCCTCACGAGATTGTTTTAATGCATGCAAAAGGTAAAGGTTGCAACCTGTGGTGGAATTTCACTCTGAGCAGTTGGGACACAGGGTGAGTGTCTCAGAAGGACGACACAGCTAGTATTAAACTCATTTAATGTATGATGGCTATCTGGGAAGAAAATCTGTTTACAGGCGGTCTTTGTGCCTTAATTCCCAGTGCATACAGGAGATGGGACAGATGATTCAGCCTGAGCAGGGTTATGAGGGGAGCAATTGCTTGGTTTTTGGCATGTTCTCAGATGTTTCATGGCTGGGAATGATGTTATGGGTAAAAGGATCTGGTGTATGCCTTTATCCTGGTGTATTTCAGATAGTGTGCCTTTTTTACATGATGAATATTATGCTAAGTCAGACCAAAGGCTTTTTACAGCTTGGATATCTTTGCCCTGATGCTGTCAGTACCAGAAATTTAATGAAAACTCCCACAAAACCATTGTAAAAACATCCCTTTTCTATCATGCCTTATATTCTGTTGGGTTTCAGGCATCAGTCTCCAAAGTCACTGCCAATTTATTAGGGCTGATACCCACTGACAAACTTATTCCCTCCAAATTAGTATATTTCCCTCTGAATAGCCACCAATGAACTTATTCCTTACAAATTTGCCTATTTCCTTTTAAATCCATTAAAATTCTTGGCCAAGGGCCCTGCAGTTTGAGAAGAGACATGTCTCTGGAGTGCTTGGAACCAGCTACTAGGCAGCCCCGGTCATTAATTTGTTCCGCCTTTTTAATGTGAAACGGTGACCGGTTTATTCTGATTTATCCTCCTTTGGTGATTTTGCAAATCTCTGTTTTAGCTGTCTGTACAACAGAGACTTGACACCCATGCAGTGGTGAGTGGCATTTTGTAAATATCTTCTCAGCTGGCACTTAGTCTAATCTGAAGGCAAAAGCCTTTGCAGCCACATTGGAGTTAACACAATATTTAAAAGTGCTGCTTGTGGGCAGAGTGCTCTCTTGGAGGCGACGTTGTCAACCACAGGGACAATTAATAATATCACTGGGGCTGAATTTTATCACTTTATACCATACAGCTCTCTCATCTGGTTACCCCATAGCCATTTGCTCCTTGACAGCCTCTCCAAAACCGACTGAAACCATCAGCAGATGACTGAACAGAAAGATGTGCTTGTTTCAAACAGAGAAAAGACTGAGCCTTTGTAAAAAAATGCCTGGCACAGAAGTGATTCTTACAGAACACATCTTCCAGGCTCCATTTATCATGAGCATGAGCTATATTTTCCTTCCCTGGTCAAGAGCAACAGGAAATGCACAGCAAAACTGAATTAGTTGATCCCAGTGGCTGCCAATTTTTGTAGGAATTAATTGCATGGGGGGAGAGTAACACATTAAGGTCCTAGAGTCAGCAAAGGCTTATGCACATAGTGATTTCAGAGCTTGTGTGTCACTGTTCTCAAAGAACTGAGGTCAACCAAGTGCTTAATTCAGTGGTGGATAAGGGCCCAGTTGAGCACGTTTTGAGGAAGAAGGAGGGAGGGAAAAAATAGCCTTGCATTTCCATTAGTATCCTAAAGGGAGAGATTTCCCCCAAGGGTTTTGTGGAGGATGTGGAAAAAGGAAGGAAATGGAAGCTGGGAAGAGAATGTCTAGGATCAAAAGATTACTTCTACTAATTACAGGGTTTATCAAACCATTAACTTGGTGGGAAACCATTCCCCTGCTCAGCAGGACATGAGTGGGAGCCCTCACCTGGGAGACAGAGAGTAAACTTCAAAAGGGCTTCTGTAATCACAGAATAGTTTAAATTGGAAGGGACCTTAAAACCCCATCCAACCTTACCTCCAATGTTCCCAGGGATGGGGCATCTACCACTTCTCTGGGCAGTGTGTGCAAGTGCCCCTCCACCTTTTTCGTAAAAAACTTCTTTCTTATAACTAGTCCAAATTGACCCTTCCTTCACTTTAAAACTATTCCTGTTCTATCACAACAGGCCCTGCTGAAAAGTTTGTCCCCATCTTTCTTGTAAGCCCCCTTTAGGTACTGAAAGGATGCTCTGGTGTGTCTCTGGAGCCTTGTCTTCTCCAGCCAGCCCAATTCTCCCTGTCTTTGCTCACAGGAGACGTGCTCCACCCCTCTGATCATCCTCGTGGTCAGCCTCTGGACTCGCTCCAACAGATCCATATCGAAGCTGATAATTTTTGGTCAGCAGAAATGCACCAAGGGTGACGAAGCTGTAGAACCAACAGCAATATTCAATATCTTCTGTCCACCTGAAAATGTACACTGGGGTTTGGAAGTGCTTGTTAACACAGGTTTTAAAACTGGAGCTGGGAAGGAGAACGGAAACGCAGTTTTGAAACAAGCAGACAAGCAGTGGAAAAAGCTTCTCTGATAGGGCTGAAATGTGTCTAAAAGTATTTAGTTCCTCAAAATTCTTGTCCCTTTCCTCCCACTCTTTTGGCATGATTCAGAACTGAAAGTGGAGGACTGTGGCACATTTTTGGGCCAGAAAATGGCATCCTTGTGCACCCAAGTAGTTTGCACATTGGCATTTACGGAGGAGCCCACAGGGGCAAAGAGATGAGATGGTGTGCACTGTGTAGTGTCTGTGCTGCTCCACGAAAGCTCAGTCCTGTGCTCTCCCCTGAAGCCTGGTGGTTCTGGCATGCCTCAGTAGAGAGGGCTTTTGGGGTAGAAGAGAAAGAAAAAGACAGTTTTTAACGTGAATCCTTGAGCAGGAAAAGTCCTGGACCCATTGGATTAGTCAGAGGTGATTTGCAGCAGGATTTCACCCATCTGGGTGATTTGTCCCTCTCTGCAGCCCTGCCCAGTTTGGTGTCTGAGGCAGAGCCTTGCTATTCTGAGTCGTGTGTCTTTAGTTAGCCGCTGGGTTGGTCCCTCCACTGACGTAACTCCACCGAGGCTCGCTGATCTGCAAAGCACTTGGCACCCTGCTCCCGGTTTCCCTCTCTCCCTCTCTGCCTCTCTGGCACTCTCCTCCTTTTACTCCAGGGATGGAACCTGGCAATCCTCCTCTGTGCTTCCTCGGCGAGGCGCTGGCACTGGGTTGCTCTGGATCCAGCTGACCTTTCCAAACAGGTCTTTGGGGGCTTTGCTTTTCCCCTTGTGCGGTCTTTCTTCGCTGTCGCATTTTTCCTGCATGATGCGCCCGCGCCGTTTTCTGCTCGCAGCTCCCAAAACTTCTCCTGCTTTCCTTTCCAAGTGATCCCACTTTGGAGGGAGCTGGGCCTCCACCTGGGGCTGGTGCTTTGCCTTCCATCCATGATTCTCTGCTGTCACATTTTACGCCCTCCTTCCACTCATCAGGGTTGTGCGGCTGAGCCACAAAAAGGCAGGGGCCGCTCTGGGAGCTGACACTGAAGTAGAATAATCAGAGAGAAAATAAAAATTATGGAGGGAGATGCACACACAAAATCCTTTTTGGGGGTATGATGATTCTGCTGTGTGTTGACCACGCTCTCTTTTGAATGTTTTTTCTATTCATCTTGGAATATTTGCTTTCCCTCTAGGCTGCTGGGGTCAAACAGCTTGGCTGGGACTGGTGGGGAGGAGGGTGGAGGAGACAATTCTCCACGCCAATCTGTTATGAAAAGGTGACTGATATCAGGGGTTTTATTCACTTCAATGTGTTGACAAAATTATCAAGGAGAAAATCAAGTTCCAGCTGAACCAGAAGATAAACTCTTTAGTGTTTGGAGGAGCAATGGGGGTAAAAAGCAGTGGATTAGTTTGGATTAATTCAAGTACTCTGCGATGCTGAACAAAATAGTTTTGGTTTTGTTATTTTGTACTGTTTCAAATCAACATTTTTTCATCCAAAAGTGGCTCGAGTTGAAAAAAAAAAAAGAAAAAGCTTAAATCAAACTTCCCAAATTTTGTTTAAAAATATCCAAGTGTCAACATTTGCTTTTCCAAGAATGTCACATTTTATTCTAGAAAGTCCTGGGGATTGAGGGGGGCGGGGCAGGGAGAGAGGAATTATGCTCAGCAAGGAGAAAATGTTTTGGGCTAAGAAAGTACCCATTAATTGCAAACTGAATTTGCAAGTGGTTTCAGTGTCACCAAAACCATACCACCTGGCAAATTCACTGCATCAAGGCTTTGCTGTGAAATATGTCAGCAGTTCAGCCTGGAAAACAGCCTGAATAGACAGAGCAGAGTCCACAGAGCAGACACCCAGAACACACAGCTGTAGGACTATCTAAAGATGTCTTAATTTCTTCAGTCAATTTCCTCAATCAATTTACAGAGCCTTTCACACATACACCAAAAAACCCAACCCCAAAAACCAATGTTTTAAAGCTGCCAACTAATTTTTTAAACCAGAATTTTTTTAGAAGAGAGGGACCTAAACTGATTTTTCAGCATGAGAACTTCACAGTGGAGCAGAGATTGCAGTATTCCCATGAAGTTTCCCACATACCCATCCTTTGGAAGGTCAGGCAGGCTCCTAGAGATGAGTGATGAACCTGCATTTCGCTGGCTTTATTTCTCTCTCAGGTCATGGTTTCTGGGTTTACCTGGAGGCAGGCAGAGCCACTTCCAGCCTGGTCCTGCAGATGGTGCCAGGGAAGAAGCTGGAAAATGACCTCTGATGTGGAGGTGAGGCTTGACCTCTCAGATGCCTGGCATCTCCCAGATATTCTTGACTTTACCTCCCCTGTGTTCACTCTCTAATGTGGGAGGTGTGAGCACAGCTTATTTGGCTTTCTGTGAAGGGTCCCTGCCCTCTGTGGTTTGTTGACTTCAACCCAGAGAGTCACTGAAAAAGGTGTTGTTCCCCTGGGTGACAAATTATCTCCTCCACAGGTTTCTCAGCCTCACTACTCTCAGTGGGAACAGTTTCAGGGGTTAAAAACTGCCCGTGAGTCCCCCTTGTCATTTAAATAACTCGGTTTTACTTTGCAGTTTGTATCTTAGTTTCTAAGTTGTAACTACAGACACCTAAACAAACACGCTCTTGAGTCAGATCTCGTTGTGACGGGAGTTATTACAGGCTTGTGGCAGATCCTGCTGGTCATAAGGCAGAGGAAATGTTATACAGCAGTTTCCCTGTCTGTAGATAAACTCGAGATGAAACTCATCTGAAGACACTCCTTTCTTCTGCACATTTCCTGCTCATGCTCTGTCAAACCCAATTATCATCATTATCCCAGTTCTGTCACACTCTATAAATACAAGTCTAAATAAACCAAACAACATGACAATTTCTGTGCAAGGAAGGATCTCGTTAGGGCTCAGCAGAGAATGCTTTGCAGAAGCAGGGAGCCAGTTAAGATTTGAGTCTCAGGCCTTACTTCAGAGTCAGAGGCATCTCCTGGGAGCAGCACCTCCTAGTACCTACAGTTTTCAGCTTGGCTTGGGGCAAGAGAACTCTCACCTCCCTGAAGTGAGTAGGATTTCTAACTCTGTGAGGATGGCACGGGATTTAATAACAGTTCCAAGATAAAAATCAGACAAACCGTACCTAACAGTAGCTCTAAAACCCCAGAAGTGAACACTTTCAAAGCCTTGCTCTGGCTTCGGGGTGATAACTGCATACAAGAGAGCCTGGATTAAAAAAAAAAAAAAAAAGAAAAAAACAAAACAACAAAAACCACAAAACTATTACTGAAACAAGCTGCAGGGGAGGGAATTGCTGTGTGTGTGTGTGTGAAAGGAAACACACCAGGGATATTTTAACCTGCACCTTCCAGCTCCTCCAGTGTGGCCTGCATCCAATGCCTATAACAGCCAGGGGAAAGCTCTCGTTGGCTTCATGAGAGCTGGCTCAGGTCCCACGTGAGTTACACCTACCTCGGATCCCTGCCATAGATGGAGGTAGTCCTAAAAGAGAGCAAGTGGAGGGAGCTGAATTTGTTCCACCTTCCAGTTCACTCTCTGTTTGCAGCTGCTCATTTAGTCCAGAGGAAACATCCACATCTTTCCAGAAGAGGAAGGCATTCTGTAGCATACACAGGTATACTTTCATGTAATTTCAAGGTAAGTCACTTGAGAACTTAAAGGCTTCCTTTGATGCTTTGAAAGTCATGCCTGAAACATTTTCAGATACTTTTTACAAAGTCACCTGGGATTCTGAGGGTTTCTTGTCCTCCTGCTTATGCAGTCAGGGCAGCAGCTGCTTCAACTGGCTTCAAGCAGAAACAGGGATTCAGATTTTCTGGAAGTCAGAGGCAAAGGATTTCTACTCTGGCAGCCAAAACAATGCAGGCAGACAGAAAAAAAGATATCACATGAAGGAGATGGTCTAAACATGCAATGTGCAAAGTGTGGAGACTCTAACTCATACTGCCTGCTTTAAATTAGATAACGAATTGCCTAATACAGAGTGAAATGAGAGAGTGGAATTAAAAGGAAGAAAAAACCAACCAAACCAAAACAAAACAATTAAAAACCTGTTGGTTGCCCCTGGCATGTTTTAATTCTGCTTCTGCTACCTTGGTTGTTCAGTGAGAGACTTACTAAACTTTGCCAGTCTTTCCACGTTGAAGCATTTAGAGGAAATATGTTTTATCATGTCATTTCGTGATCTGTTTCGTCTTTTCCCACCTTCTCCCACTGTAGAGATTTGCCCGGAACCCTGAAACTGGACTTCTAGCTGCTGTAAACAGGCCTAGCCATACAGTGACTTTATTAATTGACTTCAGCAGGGGTGAGACCTCAAACCTGCCCTGAATTGTTACTTTCCCTTGCATGCCAGTGCTTGCACTGATATAGTCGACTAACATGCCTCAAAACCATGACCTTGTTTGCAGGTTGGTGAGACCTATTTTTTCACTGGAGGCTTCTTCCACAAGGAAAATGTCCTGCCAGCACCCTCACTCCAATGTGCTGCATCTCCAAGGAACCTGCATCTCAGAACTCACCTGATTCTTTTCCCCTGCATTAAGGAAATATGAGAGGTTGCAACACACCTACTGCTGCACTCTTTGACTTGCTGCACCCTTGGTACCTGTGGATTTGACCAGGTGTAGGCTCCACAGAGAGGGGTGATGAGCTAAGGGCAGTGCTTGGTGGGCTTGTGTCCATTCAGCTTCGGACTGGTGAGTTTAGGCAGCTCAGCCATGCTTAACTTCTGGTCACTCAGAAATACTACAGAGCCAAAAAAGTACATAATGAACCAGTGTTTCTGCCATTTCCCATCTCAGATCGCTGTGTGACCACAAGCTTCCCTTTTAGGGAAAAGCTGTCCAGTGTGCGCTGTGATAACGCAATGTGAGATATTCAGCGCTCATGAGAGCATTCATAAGAGCTCTTGGTTTTCCTCATAATCGGGTCTGGAATTCAGCCTTTCCATGAGTGTTTTATTATCCTCTCTGGTGATAAATATCCTTGTGTGCATGGTGTGAGCTCTGTGGAAGCTGTTTGCTGGGGGAAGGATGGTCCTGTGGGAAAATGATCAAAGTATGAACTCAGACGAGAGCGTTCTGGCTTTACTGCAGCAGCCACAGGCAAATAATTTGATTTCCCCCTTTTGTTCAGACCCTGCGCTCCTTGCTCACACAATGAAGCCCAACAGCCCTGTCCCAATTGCACCTAATTGGAGCAGGTGCAGGTTCTTGCTGCCAGGAATGCAGGACTTGCTCTGGTGTCTGCATGGCTCTTGCCGGCTCTGCTGTGGTTATTCAGGGTGCCACGCACGTACATCTCCTTAGAAGCAGTATAATAGACATCAAAAACCAAAACTGCAGCAATTCTTAATCCCAGACAGTCCCCACACCAAGAAGAGCTCATTCCCCTGCTTTAAAATGGCAGTGGGAAATAAGGTGGTGTAAATAGTGGCAATATGACTGTTCATACAAAATGAAGAAATAATTTTCTGTTCTTCTTGTGACCAAGTGAAAAAGAAGAGAAGCATCTAATCCATGGCTTGTGTTTCTGCTTGAAGGGTGTCAGGGCCCACCTTAGCACTGCTTGGGGCAGTAAAAATTCCTGAGCTGCACCTCCAGCACACTCAGAAACACTGGTAGAGGTGCCAGCACCCAAAAAAAAGCAGTCACCATGCCAGCCCTTGCCACATTGGCCTGGCCTTCCCAATGCTGTACTGCATATAAGAAGGGTTTATCACTCCAATACACAAATTATTGACTGGCTAGACTTTGCTCCTGTCTCGGTGGGGGTGACAGGTGAAGTTGCATCAAGTGTATTTCTGAATGTCCAATGCAAACTGAGCCCTTGCTCATTTGCATGCCTGTGGCATCGAGCTTCTCGGTGTATTTTTGGAGCAAAAGCCGCACTCAGCCACAGAAATGTTTTCCCATTGCTGCCTGTTTGTCTTTTTCAGCATCATGCAACCCAGGGTGCAAAAAAACCAAGCAGGAGGCTGAGTAATGTAAGATTGAAATATACCTTCAGCTCCTCAGGTCTGTCAGGAAGGCTTTTGTGCCTCTCCTGAGGCAAATGTGGTGGAAGTCCTGAACAGGTTCTCAGAGTCCTTGGAGCTTTTCATGTGTAAGAAGGAAGATTAGCTACAAAGAGGTGCTTGGTCTTACTAAAAGAGGTCCCTTCATCAAAATTTAGCCATCATGAATGGCTGAAGAGCACCAAAAATGAGGACATTTGGCCACTATAGATTGTCTAAGCTAATATTTGGAAACATCAGGACCCATGAGAGTTTACTGGCTCATAAATAACAACAAAATTTGGGCCATTACTGCTTCAGGATCCAGCCTTTTCAATCTGTGTGGTATTGAGGACCATGATGATCAGCTCAGTTAGACTGATCCTCAATTAGACTGATCCTCAGACAAATTGGGATCTCTGCCCAACCTCTGCTGGGCACGCTTCACTTGTGAGTCAAAATTTTAATGAGGTAAATGGGAATCTACAATCAAAGCTCAAGTCATTAATGGTGGTCTAGAGCCTGTTCCACTTTGTATTTGTGAGGTCTCTGTTGCTTAGACAACTTCCAACACTTGGAAAAAAAAAATGTGGAAGCCTTTTTCATCTTATTTCAATGACATTTAGGGTCTTATGCAACTTAATATACAGCACAGGGAAAAAAATACAAAGGGTGTGAAACTCTGTAGTAGCCCACACTCTCTGTTCACCCCATCTCTGGTTTTAAGGAGGGGATTTTATGTGCATAATTTTGAATTCATAAACAAGATAAGTCAGGTAGGATGCAGCTGGATGCTTGGCTGTAAAGATAAAGTCACAATGGCAAAGTGAAGTGAGCACCCTGTTTTCTTTTGCCTTTTCTTATCCCGGGCACTTCTGAACCAAGGGCCCCCAAATTAAAACAGGGCTCAAAAATAGAACTGAATCAAGTGCAAGGCAGCTGCAGGAGTGAACCCCACTGACTCTCATAGCTCAAAGCCAGAAATTGCTTGGTGGATTATCTGCTGCTAGGTAAAGCTTGTAATTTGTGTGTTGCTGCAGTCAGCTCAGTGGGATTTTGGGACGAACAGCTGCCTTATGCTACATATAGCTTGGAAGTTTGTGGCTTTTACAGAACTTGCCATTCAGTGGTGAGAAGGGATCTGCAAAAGAGAGGGAAGGGCTGGGGCTCCGAATTTGGGGTCCATGGGCAAGCTCCTCTGCAGGACAAACCAATATCTGACCCTCTGCTCTGTCAGGGCTCGATTTGTGAGAGGAAGGAGTTGTGTGACTCTTTTATTAGAGCAGAAGTAATAACTTGCACCACTTTTCAGACTTGGGGATGAGTCTGCAGCTTCTGCTTTTTTCTCAGTGGCTTTCTCCAGCTACAGTTGAATGTGACAAAAATAGGAGAGATGTGAAACAAAGGAGAACTTCACAGCTAAAATAAAACCCAAGAAAAGGGTAAATGCTTGTCCTCTCTCTCTTGTCACTCCACTGCAATTTGCAATCTATTTGAGAACTGGTGGAGCTATTTTTAAAGACTACCTTTGAAAAAAAGGGCTGACATTGATATAAGGAATGATAATGATACACCCCAACCCTGCAGCCTAGAGTAGGGAGGATTACTGGAGGAGGTAAATAGATTGTGAAATCTATGAGTAATATTTCTCGGTTGAAATATTCTGGCTTTCTGATAAGATGTTTCCAGTTTCAAAGCTTCAGCTGCCAAAGCTGTGCATTTCTACATATTCAGGAAAAATATTCTGACTGGCTCTTGTGCTAAAGTATATTTTTTATTTTCTACACCTTCTATGAGAGACATAAAGACAGTTTGTTATCCTTAAATCCTGAATTTCACTCTTTCCTTATTTTAGCTACATGCTTCCAGAAAAAGCCCTTGAGAGTGGAGGCTTTGCCTGCACAGAGGGAAATGCCAGAGGGAAATATTAAAATGCCAATCTGGAGAAAATGGCTTTAAACTACAATTATTGGGAGAGGGAAACCTAAATCCATCACACTCCTGTCAGTGTGATGTGCTAGATGCCCAGAGACTGGAGAGGCATGGACCCAGAGCTGATGGGTCAGGATTAAAGGGGTGTGAGGGACAGGTGACACTGCAGCGGGGGTCTGCCACAGGCTGATGCCTTTTCTTGGTCTTAAAATCAAGAGCCAAACACGGTTAGAAGGGAAAAAGGGAATTTTACCTTGGTATTTATTTTAAGGATCCTTGGTGCACCCCATCCAGGTGAAGCACGCTGGAATGCACATCCAAATGCACACCGAAATGCACCCCCGTGAGCACCCCCCGAAATGCACACCCACAATAGTTTGGGTATAATATTATAGACCTTGCCAATTAGCAAATCTATCAAAGATTCCCCAACAAGAGGCTGAGCGAACCCCCCTCCCCGAGGAACTTTCCCCCCCTGGACTCCCCTATCTCTGTTTACAGAATGTGTTCCAGAGAAGACCTCGGTGTCTGAGGCTTCTGAGATGTTTGGTCTCCTGGCTTAAGGGAATATTGGGTCTGTGCTGGTTATCAAAGCTGAAGAATTAGAAGTGTGTGGGCTAAAAGGCCCTTAAGGATACATAAAAGTTTTATAAAAGGGTATATAGAGGGGATATGTATAAAAAGCAAAAAAAGCACCATGGCATCAAGGCCACCCCACCAAGAATGAGCAGATGAGGCCCACGCTGAACAAAAAGCAGGAGCCTCATGTTCACCTTCATGGGGAACTCCAACCACCCCAGTGTCTGTTGGATGGGCAACACAGCAGGACACAAGTGAACCAGGAGGTTCCTGGAATGCTGATGACAACTTCCTTCTCTAAATGACAGAGGAAACGAGGAGAGCTGTCCTGCTAGACCTTCAGGTGAGGCCAGTGGGGAATATGAAGCTCAAGAGAAGCATTGGCTGCTGTGACCATGAAATCCCACGATTCTATGAAAGGCTGGATTTCAGATTCCTTAGGGCAGTGCAGAGGGTCTGCAGCAAACTCACTGCCCTGGGCTTCAGGAGACCAGGTTTTTGGCCTCCTCAGGGATTTGCTTGGTAGAGTCCCATGGGATAAAGCCCTGCAGGGAAGAGCAGCCCAAGAAAACTGGTTGATATTCAAGGATCACCTCCTCTGAGCTCAGGTGCAATGCATCCCAACAAAGAGAGGGCAGGTAAAAATCCCAGGAGACCTGTGTAGATGGACAAGGAGCTCCTGGGCAAACTCAAACACAAAAATGAAGTCTACAGAGGGTGGAAATGAGAGTGATGGAATGACCAAGACCCTTGGTCATGGCTTTAAACTCAGAGGAGATTTAGGTTCGATAATAGAAAGAAATTCTTTGCTGTGAGGGTCAGAAGGCACCACAACAGAGAAGCTGTGGATGCCCCATCCCTGGTAGTAAATGAGACCAGGTTGTGTGAAGTTCTACTTGAAGGAAAAATGGATAGCCACAGCTTTCTTGAGTTTAAAGCACAAAACACAACCCCCCCCCCCCCCAAAAAAAAAATACAGAAGGAGGACATATGTGTCTGACTTCTTATAGTTCCATAGTATTTCATTAACATACCCCAAAGCTGAGTGAAATAATTAGCACCAGAGTGCTAAAATTAGAGGCCAGGAAAGCATTCAGTGTGTGAGTGCAGAGATGACAAAGGAGGTGGCTGAACCATTGCCCTCTGAAGGGGCTGAACCCACTGCAGCAGTGGTGTTGTTCCAGTCTTCCCTGCTCTCACCCTCGTTCAAAGAGCACAGCTTCCAGTGAAATTAGCATTCAGGGAGGGAGAATGGAAGACAATTTCGATGGGTCAGGATCAAATCATTGCTGCTAAAGGATGGCAAAGCTACCCTAGATAGGTATGAAGTCATTACGGACAATACTTATCCTGTTGTTGTATTTGAGTCCATAGTGCAGCATTTCTCTCTCAGACTGCTTGAACTTTCACTTCTGTCTTGCCACTATGGAAAATTCAGGTTGAAGGACATTGGTGACATTTAATTTCAAAATGATCCATGATTATCAGGTAGTGGGACTCACCTTTTGAAATCTGTGTATGTGGGAGACATCACACTGCACGCGTGAGACTCAAACACAGTGTCTGATTCAGGTTTGTAAGCACATTAATTTGCAAATAAGCATAATTCTCTTAAATAATGAGACTGGCAGAAGAAATAAGAGGTTGTTTGTGTCTCCAAATCTCTCATTGCAAGCTCACCTGGACCACAGGGAAATGCACTGGAGCCAGAGGCTGCATTTTGCAGTTGCCCAATAACGAGGACAACTTAAATAATGAGGAAGATTGGACAGGAGGCACACACAGAAAAATGTGCCATTAATAAAGCAGGAGGTTTCCAAATGCCTGGACAGGGAGTGAGGGCTCGTCTTGGTGCAAATAATGAGGAACTGGACACCTCGTATCTTGTGATGGCTCCAGCAAAAAGGATGCACTGATCAGGGAGGAGTCAATAAAGCTTTCCTCATCAATGAAGATTTGAGGTTTTCTAAGCATGGCAAAAGGAGGGAGTGAGAAGGAGGTTTTCATCCTCCTGAGCTTGCAGCTCTTCAGCAGTGAAGGCTGTAGCTAATCAAGGGATCCCTAGGAGGCAGATACAAAACCCAGATTCTTTGCACGGTTTCACCTCAGCAGATCTAACACCCACAGACAGTTACAGATGAGGGGCAGTGTGCATCGTGCTACTTTTATAACTCAGATGTGGAACCATGTTTATAAGCTAGGACTAGCTGTCAGGCCTCTAAGGAGTTCCCAAATGCTCGGATTCAGGTTGAAACGGGGAGACAGCAGAGGGAACGTTGATCAGCTGCACACAAACCGTCACTGCCCATGGTGCAGCACATAAAGAATCTTTGCAAGTGCTCTAATCCTCCTTGAGAGACGTGAACATAAAACCTAAAATGCGTTCCATATGTCCCAGTGTCCGGTCGCTGCCCTGGTTCCAGCTGAAAGCATAAAACTTAGCAACCTTTATATTGATGTTAAACACATTGCATCACTCCCAGCACTGATATGTTTTAACGCTAACACAATTAAACTTGCTTCAGCACAATCCTGGTGAGATAAACAGTGTTTGCTGTCACAATAAACCTTGTCTCTCAGCAGTGAAATGGAAGAAAGATGTGTTATCCAAACCAGGCTATCCACAGCAGGCTCTGCTGTGCTGTGAGGATTTACTCCCTTGTGCTTTTGCTGAGGAGCGCGGTGCAGGTTTGAGTGTTGCTGCACTGCAAGTGAAAGGTGTTCTGTGCCTTCTTCACTGGCTAAGGATGACAAGCTAAAAATTGCACTCAGGACCCTTGGATGAAAAAAGAATTACTTTTTTCTGATTAGCATGCTTTCAGATTACACTTACATCTTGTAAAAACATAGACTGATGCTCTACAAGAAAATGTTGTTTTCTCTCTAAGGCTGCTAGCATTCTGTCTTTTTCATAAAGGACCAAAACTGTGATATCTGAGGGAGAAAGTGAAGTTTGCAGTGACAACTGGGTGTTACTATCTTCTTCCAAAGTCTTACCACATTTTTTTGCTGCATCTTAACAGCCTGATCATTCTGTATGATGCCTTCAGTCTCATGTCTGATGACCTTTCAAGGATCTGGTAAATCCATTTTTACAGTGGCTTGTTTCAACATGCATAAAAGCAAGATGTAACCACCTTCACAAAAAAACCTGAGACAAAACTACTTTTCATGTATGTTCAACCTTCGTGTTGAAAGGAGATAAGAAGGAGTAAAGTGGTTTGCCATCTCTGGCTCCAAATATTTCCAACCCAACACCAAAGTTCCTGATGTCAGGGCAGGGAAACAGGATTGCAGGAGAAAGCAATCTGCCCAGAAATGTTGTCTCATAGCAGGCAGTATAGCAATTTTTTCACTAAACCCCATTGGCTATTTCATGGTCAAGTCCAGAGTAAGGAAAAAACCCGGTAAATCTGTTTGCTAATTTGGCTGGTGGATCTTTCCTTATGACTTTTCAGCTTCTGATGTCCTACTTCCTTTTTGTTTTTTCTATTCTTTTTCCCCACAAGGCCTCAGCTGGAGCATTTCAGGAGTTAAAAATCCAAAGAAACAGCATGTCTTTTTAAAGGATGGGTGGCTGTAAACAAATTCACTGTGATCTCTGGCTGCACACTCTGCTATTCCCAGACTCTTCCCGGCCACATGTCCCAGAGAGGGAGGGGGTTACACCTGTGTTTCCCCAGCCTGGGTGGTGTGGTCACAATCACAGCTTTGCAGGACTAGGAATCAAAGTAGATGATTTCACTGGAATTTTATGGACTGCCTTGGAAGGGCAGGCCTTGAGCAGAGAGCTTGTGGCTACACTGTACTACATTAATTGACAAAAAAAAAAAAAAAAGGAAAATAAAAATAAGGAGAAAATTCATCTGC
>VZTH01005077.1:570844-597171 GCA_013397815.1 Aleadryas rufinucha
TTTCAAGGTTACATGGCAATTTATAACTTTCTAATCCAATAGGCAATTAAAACAAAACTTTGTTTTGACTTAATGACCTATCGCCTGTAGTGCTTTTTACTGCAATGTGGCCGTGTTTTAACCAATAATTTCTCAGGTCACGTACACACATATACTTCTATTGTAACATCTAAATTCTTAACTTAAACTGTAAAATCACATTACTATACTTAAAACCCTCCACCATAACACCCAATACATATTCTTATAACTATAGAAACATAGGTTTGTAATTCTCTTACTTGAAGTCTATATATCTCTGCCCTTACACCAGCCCAAGTTTCTTCCAGGGCTGCAGATCAAACCCACCACTAGCTACAGAAGTTTTTGCTCCTCTGTTTCCCACACCATTCCTTGGATCAGCACAGGTGTCAAGAAGAGCACATGACACCTTCATCACATTCACATGACCCAAACAAAAACCTGCTCCACAAATGCACGAGGAGATGTGTGAGGTTTCAGGGAAGATTTTGTTTTAAAAGGAGTTAGGAAAGATGTGATAAATCCCATCGAGGAAGGTCTCTTCATTCTTTATACACCTCTTTCTTCCTCACACTTAGGCCAGGGCAGATGACTGAGAGGAAGGCAGTGTTTATTTAAAACATCTTCAGCTGCACATAGCTCCAGAGATGCAGTGAAACCCCTCAAATCAGCACTGAGATGACAGGAGACAGGACAGAATCCCACTCCCTGTCACTCCAGGTGATTGTGTTCCTCTCACAGGGACTGACTGCACCCCTATGCAAAGTGGAGTTAAAATAATTAACCTCCTTTGTTATGTGAGACCTGAGAGAGACAAATTAAAAGCACCAAGAGGCAGGTGGCCTTATCACAGTTCCTGACACAAATACTGGGTTCGGTGTCACTGCTGGAGAGGTTTCAGAGCCACAGGCTGTAGAAAATGCCACATGCCAACTCAGATGCATTTCAGCTCCTGCTCTGCAGTAGCTCTGCCAAACAGAACCTTGTCTGCAGCGTGTGACTGGCTCATCTCCTCACTGCTAGGGTGGTAACAGCTTTGGCCACCCAGCACGAAATCGCCTTCCACGAGCAAACACAGCACGACAATTTCCTTCAGCGCCCCTCTCACCAAGCTGTTACCCAAAATGAACTAATAACATAGGGTCTGGGGTATGGGAAACCCCCGTGGAGCTGCCTGTCACCGAGTGGGATCCTGGAGGAGAGAGATCTATCTGCAGAGAGGTTTTGCCCCAGGTGAAATGCTCCAGCGTGAGGAAACGCTGCCAGAGGGACGAGCCTTATCTTAGGAACCAGGTCCCCGTGCTAGCAAGCTGCAAATATGTCTCACCAGCTCTTCCCCAAGGAAACCCGAGAGGAGGCTGGGAACAGGTCCAGGCACAGGCAGATTAAAAAAAAAAAAAAAAAGAAAAGAAGTGTGTTATGGCTTTGTCTCCCATCCATTTTCCAAATCTAGTAATTAGTTTCTTAATTTTGTCCTGTGGCAGGCTAAAACTCGTTTTAGTTTCCCCCCAAACCTTGCCTGCTGTGCAGACTGATTTCAGGGTGATATGGCAACGCTGGAGGTGCTCTGCTCTCCAGGGAGTAGTGAGGGTTGTTCTTTACACCCAAGCCTTAACCTGGGGCTCGAGGATGAAGAGGGGAGAATAAATGGTGCAGGGGTTACTGAGGGCCCACGGGGTGCACAGGGAAGATGAAACCAAGGTTTACAGACCTGTCTGTGGAGAAAGAAATAAACCACTCTTTTGGTAACAGACTAGCCAGGACAAAGTTCTGTTCAAGAGAAGAACCAAAGGTGGTTTGTTATCTATACACAGGCAACCTCTGTCCCAAATACATTAGAGGAGAAAATTCTTTAACTGTGCTTGAAAGAGGAAGGAAAAACACAGGGTGCAGGCACAGAGGCAATGTTAGAGAGCAGCATTGTCACAGCAGAGATGGCCTAACACTCAAAAGGTGTCAGGGTCACAGTGCCAGCTGAGTGTTTTAGTCAAACAGATGCTGCTGCTGCCCTGTGTGAGGTCAGGGGGTTGTGGGTGTCACTTTCTGTGACATAGATACCACCCTTCAGAGTGGCTTCTCTAATCTTGTCTCCTTATAATTGATCTCTGTCCCAAATGCTGACGCTTTTCATTTCCCTGCGAGGCTGATAGAATTACTGTGAGTCTCAGTCCAATGAATCCCCCTTTGGTTTCTGCTTGGAAAAAAGGCATCTCAATAGAACAGCAGGTACATGATTGAGTAATGTCCAGCTATTAGTTCACATCTGTAGAATGGCTGGGCTGGTAGATCTTGATCTTTAACACCACCCCAATGAATCTAGTGATGCTCGAGTGTTGCTTCTTCCAGCGTTCTCTGGCCTGGGACACATTCACATTCTGTGCTGACTCAGGTAAAAAACCTGAACTGAAACCAGGTAGAAACCAGAACTCCAGCATTCCCTCCTCAGCATCCAAGTCTGAAATAACAGCAGAACCAGCCTTTCTTTTGTGGCAACTCACCTCAGAGAATTTTTTTTTTTTTTACAAGTTTTCTTTCCATTCCCATTCCAAGAGAGGAAGTGGAGAGGCGTATCAAAATTATGTAATTACAGAAAGCTTAACCAACCCTTCTACTCCCCCTTGCCCTCCACCAAAACCACAATGTGTCCAGTGGTGTCCAGATCAAGCCAGATGGGAGCCAGACTGCCTTTGACAGCTTGGCTTTGTTGGCTGGAGGAGAAGGCTCTTGACTGCTCCCTAAATGGAGCAAGAGAGTCACCTTCTGTGCTGTTGAACCAAAAAGGGCAGCACACAGCAGCAATCACTGTGAGTGGCCAACAGGGAGGGTGAGATTCTGCTTTAGTTGACCGAGTTTCTGGGTAGGGGACAGAAAAAAGCCGAGGACTTGCAAACTACTTTGCATTGGTTGTCAGGAGATCTAGCCTCTCATCTTATCTCGTCTCGTCTCATCTCGTCTCGTCTCATCTCATCTCATCTCATCTCATCTCATCTCATCTCATCTCATCTCATCTCATCTCATCTCATCTCATATCTCATCTCAGTAGCTTTGCACTCACTTGATTTTTCAGTTTTGGCTGTGATTTTTGTGTGAATGGGCTTTTTTGTTTTTTAATGTTGCTCTTTGTATAAACAGTGGGCCTTCAATGATTTTTGTTGCCTGAAAATGCTGCTGGCACTTTGGGACTAAAAATAGACACCAACATTGCTCAGAGAGCAGCCTCTGCAGAAAGGAAGGAATCCTCTGTCAAGTACTGCCCTTTTTCCTCAGTGTTTTATCACTGAGCACCGTGGCATCTTCCTCTGCTGAATCTGAGTGTGAAATCCTTTCCTGATTCTCTTTTAAAATCACAGTCTTGTCGATGTTAAATTATCTCATTATTGCTAGGTGTTTGGTATTTTAATTTACAGTGCTGGCAAGACAGTGTAAAGCATTTAAATTACCTTCTGATGCCAGAAGGTAAATCATTTGAATTATCCAGTCTTAAAATCAAATTGGAGGAATCACACTGTTTTTAAATTGCTTTCATCAGGAAAAGCATCTGCTATTATTTGCCTTGTGAAGGTATCTCGATGTCCAACCATGTATCCAGACTGCCATGCACAAGGAGCTGTTTAAGGAGACAATAAAAGTATCAGAACAGTCCTGTTCCAAACAGTTTTAATATTCTGGGCTACTTCTCTTCTGCTCTTCTGGCAGGTGGTCTCCTCCTTGGAAGCTCTTTGACCAGGTTGTTGCTGAATAATGAGGCCAAGAGCTGGAAAATCTTTGCTCCTGTGTGATGTAAATGGAGAGGGACTGAGGATTGTGGAAAATCCTCAGGGTCTGAGGATTGTGGAAAATTAAACCACCTTCCTGAGTGACACCGACAGGTTTGCCACTCCCTGGGAAAAGACGAGGACTGGCAAATGCAAACCAAAAGGAGGGATTAACCTAGGAGGAGAGAGTTACAGCAATAGCGGGGAAAAGTAAGAAAGCCACGGAGAGCATTAAATTCAGGGCTACCCAGCTGAAACATTGCAGCAGCTTCCGAGGAGGAGGTTTGGCTGTCAGAGTTTGCACCACAGTTTGTGGTGCCAGTTCAAAGCCTGCTGTAGAAAATGGGTGCTGGGGGAGAGGAGCAGGGAAACTTCCCCAGTGTTTCACATAACTTTGACACACATCTGCCGTGTCAGTGTTGACAGTCACAATATGGCAAGACAGGCTCAGAGGGAAGCCAATCCACTCAACCTGTCACTGAAAAGGCTGTGCAGTAACCTCAGTATCTGAACATCACCAGTGCATTTGGCCTGCATCACTGACACTGATGCACAAGCTGCTACCACCCTCGGTCGTATGAGGATTTCACAGGACTGTAGAGAGGTTGGTCTGGGTGTCTTGAGTCCACACCAGCTCTGGAAATAAGACTATCACCACTGCTAGCTCAGGACATCCCAGTTTTGTCTGACTGGGTCTGGAAAGACGTCTGGAATGGAAGTTTTACAGCCCCTCTGTATAAGCTGTTCCCATGCTGCGCCTTGTTTCTGGTGAAAAATTATCAGCTCTTGTCATGGAGAGGATGTGGCACCAGCTAGGGATTGGGAGGGGTTTGAGCCATAAACTGTTTCTGGTGTACTCACAGAAAATATGAAAAAAAATATCTTAAATTGAAATTTTATGCTATAAGCTTAAATTTAAGAGAGAAAAAAGAAAAGTGTATGCTGACAAACATATTTATTTTAGCATCTCATCGCAGTAAGAATAATTTCCAGACCACTCACAAATTTGCAACATTTCTTGACTGAATTAAAGGATCAGGGAAGGAGCAGTTCTCTGCTCTGACAGGTCTGAATTTGAAACAACTTAGAAATACACTTGGACTATGGATGTACAGCTAGAAATTAAATGGAGATGCAGTGCTATAAGCCCAAGGATAAATCACATTGCATCATGGCAAGGCAAGATCGGTCTCTGTCACACACACAGAAGATCTCTATGGGACACAACCTTTGTCAGTAATGTCAACAATGTCAGTAAATATTCTTCCAGAGCTTTCTGAACCTCCCCTGTACATCTGTGGAAAAGCTACAACCAGAAGAGCAAAGATTGGAGGACAAAGAATTTGTGCAAGTTAGATCTACAGACAGGAACATAAAATGAATTTTCGCGGGCTCTGTGTGACTGCCACAGCAATAATCTGCCAACATTTGGTAGCATTCCAGTCCTCATTTGCTCAGTTTTATTCAGCAGCTCCAACTCCAGTGAGCAAAGGTGTCAGAAATGTAAAACTCCAATGATGTTTAGCTTTGGGTTGACATCAGTCCCATTTCACGCTCTGAGAGGAGGGGAAGTTCTCACAGGGTCTCACAAGTCTGTGTGTCTCTACTTTTTGTTTGTCTTGACCCTTTAGCCAGACTATACCTAAAGGCTTTTTTTTCCCAGTTTTCTAATGGTCTCTGGGAACCACAAAAGACATTGCCTATGGAGCATCATGAGGATGCAAGCTAAATGAAGAGTGCAGCACATGACCCAGAATAAGAACATAAGAATTCTGAATTGCTACTCCTGCTGAGCTGTGGGGCAGTGTTGAGCTTTTTTGTCATTGTGGATGGAGGCATTTCCAATTTTCATCAAAAAATAGCAGGTATCCTTGCTTCCTTGACAAAATATCAGTGGTTTCCATGAAAAGCAGGTTGTTTACAAATATACTTTGTCATTTGTTTGTTTTTAAAATTGATTCCTGCTACATACGTTGCAGTCTAGTATTCCAACCTGTAATTTTGCATAGGTAAATCCAAACATTTCCAAACATTTCCAAAAGCAATTGGTTCTTCCAAACTTCTGACAAGGAAAATTATTTTACCCAGACACCTTTAGTGAGATGGATTTAAAATATCATTTTGTACATGCTAATATGTGTGGTTTGTTCAATGATTTTTAGTAAGAGATTTCCAGGATGAGTGGAAACTTGCAAAACGGTATTGCCTGATTCCAGAAAGGAGGGAAAATAAAGGAAAAAGAAAATATAAGTATACTGAGAAAGCACAGTTAAAAAAAAAAAGACACCATGACAAAAAAACCCAAAATAACAAAACAATCAACAAAAACAAAACAAAAAAAATAATTAAAAATAAAAACCAAAAAACCACAACAACAACAACAGCAACAAGAACAACAAGAAGCAACCAAACTCAGAAAACAAAATGAACACCCCAAAGCACAATATTTTATCTGTCAGCTAAAATGGAAATGCATCCAAAGTCCAAATCAGGAGTCTTGAGCAGCAAGATATTTCAAGGCAGTGATGCACCAGAACTCTCTCTGGAAATAGCCTGAGAGCCAAGAATTCCACTGCTTTAGGAAACACCCACATTTCAGGGCCTCAGACATTTATTTTGAATGCATGTAATTTACTGCCCCATCATCGTAATAGCATTATTATTTATTTACCTAAGATGAGAACAGTGACTAAGGCCCCTGGTTAGGATCAGAGCTCGATAATGCTTTACAGATATAGAAAGGGAGATAATGCTTGTTTAAAGAGTTTTGGTGTAAAGTAACAAGAGTCTTACAGTCACACCCAGCAATGGAAAGGGGCCAACAGCAAAGGTCTGTTTTTTGATTATTATGATTCCTCTGGAAGATCAAGAGACAGCAACCATGTTCTTTAACTCACCAGATGCCTTTTTGGGTTGAAGTTTTATTAACATGTCAGCAGAGGTGCTATTTTCTCAAATATCTAAGTTATCAATGTGCTTAATATCAGTCTGAGATGCAGACAAATTCTGAGGTCTTTAGCTTAGCACTTTCTTTTCAAAGAATGGGTGAAACATCATCATGCTTAATGCAAAAGTAGTTCCTTGATGCTGCTGAATAAAGTTTGTTCTGTGAATGAGCACAGAACCACAGCTCAGATCTGCAATGTTGGTGCTATCCCAGTCAGAGCAAAACTCAGTTTCCTCAGGACCTACATTTCTACTGGAAATGTGTTGAGTGTAGCTACTCACATTTACACCATCAAAGATGCTAAGGCATAACTCCTGAATTTTTGGGAGACTGCAAATTAACTTTTTTTTTTTTGCTTCACAGTTAAGGTATAGCAACACAGTTGCTTGTTGCACATGGAAGTTGTGGGTCCAGTTACCAAGCTGTTGTCAGATTTCATTAAGGTCCTAAAAACAAACTCAAAAGAACAGCAAGTGTAGCACACCAAGGGTCTATGTTCAGCCTGATATCTTGCCTGTGAGCCTAGGAGAGCATGAAAGAAGCAGTTTATAATCTGACAGGCAGCTTTACCAGTGGATTCTTTTTCCACAGTAAGTAACCATCTATTTATATTAAACAATTAGCTGTGCCTATGGTATTATTTGGTCCTTGATGATTCTTTTTTTTCAATCCAAATTTATCTCGGCTTTTTTTTTTCCTTCTTTTTGATTCCCAGCAGTTTCATCCATCAGTATCTACATTACTTAACAGCAAAGTCTTCAGCAGCTTACTCTGAGGTATTGTGGAAGAAATACCTCCTTTCTTTTTTTTTTTTTTCCAGTAGTGCCTACAAATATCACCTTACAATGATATCTCCAAACCATCTGTTTGGAGAGGAAGCATCAGTTTCTAGGTACCCTTTCCACAGCAGTCATGTTTTTACACACCTGCTGCTTGCCTTTTTTGTTTGGCTGAGGAATAAGCTGGCTTATCCCTCTACGAGATGCCATGCCAAACCTTGGAGCAGGACATCACCCTGGGTATTTGGCTGTCAGAGAAGCTGAGGAGCCCATACTGGGATGTGTGAAGGGAGTGCCTCAGGCCACAGAAGAATTTCCCCTTCTCAGCCTACTCGTAGTGTTTAAGCAAAGAGAAGCTATCAGGTGACTGTCCACCTGTCAGTTTGTCTTGATTCCTGCTGAGGGAACTTCTGCCAGGTCTGCAACACAGGCATTTTACTTCCTAGGGATCCGTCCAAATTATTCCAAATACTTTCCCAGAATCAAAGTGATAATAACTAACTGTGATGATAGCAATTTGTATAGGTACAGTAGGCCCAAAATAAAATCAGGAGCGAAACTTAACAAGACGAAGGACAGTTTTTCATCTGCTCTCTTTTAAGCCAGATTGTGGTGGCTGGATGACATTACAGTGCTTGTTTACACTGCAATTTTTCTCCTGAGGGGCTGGGTTTTAGTTCCAAAGTATAAACAGACTTTGCTTAAAGCATTCAGTCTTAGTCTCTCCTGAAGGATGTATTTCATCACATGACAATAATAACTGCTATTGTTAATACCCTTCCTTGCAAACAAAAAATCAAGTCTTGAGGGCAGCTCTGAAGCCTGACGCTGGAAAACCTCCCTGGTCTGATAAATACCCCTTCTCTGCAGGGTGAAGGGTGGTTAGACACTGTTGGTCTGCAGGAAGCAGCCCAGAGAGTGGATCTCTTTGGGAGGGAGTTGTGTGCCGGGTGCCTGGGAGCTGTTCCTTCACCAAAGACCTGGCCCCGGACCAGGTCTCAACACCCTCCCTGTGTTGAGGGAGCCCGATTCAGAGTGACAACTTTAAAAAGCTTTATCTTCACCCAAAAACCTAGGGCAAGGAGCAACAACCCATTTGCATTTCACTCTAGGTGCCAAATTTGCGAACTGAAAATCCAATGTGCCTGGAGGACGATGCAGAGAATGGTGAGATCTTCCATTTTTCCCGTTTCAGGCATTCCATCTCTGCTGAGGGTTGGGAGATGGTAGTGGTGGGGCATGGATCTGCACAGGTACGTTCACATTTGGCTCTTGGGCACTTCTGTGCGGCAGCTGGGGGTCCTGAGCCTACAGACGATCCCAAAGGTGCAGACAGACACCATCCATCTGCCACGGTGACAGATGGAAATGAAGACTCGGAAAAGTCCCACAGTTGGAGGCTTGGCTTTGCTGGGTCTGTGGAGCTATATGCTTTTCACCAGGTCTCTGTTTACATTGCTGAGGTTTTGCTCTGCTCTGGCCCACTGCTCCAGACAGAAGCTGTGTCATCACGCCCTTACAGCTGTTGCGTCTGTCGTAATGCAACAGAAAAGATTTTATCCTCATTCCCTTCTTTTTTTTTTTTCTGAAAGGTAGCCAAAATGTAAAAAAAAAAAAAAATTGTTATGCTCCATCTGGTGTTTCCTAGACAAGTGTTGTTTGAAGCTCTGGTGGTGCTAACGTGGCATTTTGGGCTGTTCCAAATTTCACCTCCAGGCAGGAATACTCAGTTCCCGCTTTTCTGAGAATGGCCTCCATCCTCCACTCGAGGAAGGTGTTCTGTTCCTTAATGAGGTGCTGATAAGGGGCTTCAGACCTGCACACTCAGTTCCCAGTCAAGAGGGAGCTTAGATTTATCATGGATTTATATTTGGGAGTTCCTGTAAGTATAAAGATATATATGTATACACACATATACATACACATACACACTATAGGGATTCATAAGCCAAATAAATGTGCCTTTCTTAGCTTGCTTGCTTCAAAATTTGTGAGCAGCTAATAGAAAAAAAAAAAATTCATAGTTTTAGTTGCTGTAAGGAGAAGAAGCTTGCTAATGATGGGATGCTGTAAGTACTGAGAATGTTTGTTTAAGACTGAATAGAAATATTTTCCTACAGACCAAATTCCCACTGATGTAGCTCAGTTCTAGAGGGGTTTTTTCAAACTGAGTTTGGCACTGGGGAATTGGGTGGTGAGGAAAACAGGAGGGAGAAGAGAAAGAGAATGTGAAAAGGAAGCTAATTAAACAATTTTCAATGAGGCGAGCATGGTAATGAGCTCCAGATGTTTGGGATTCCACGGACAGTCTCTGAACTGGAGAAGCAATGGTGGGTGTATATATGTTTGTTTACTTCTCCCACCCTGAGCCTGACCACTGCTTCCTCTAAAACCCAACAAAGAACAGGCCTATCCTAAAACACCCCTGGGACTTCACTGCAGATTTTGATCTGAGTTACCCCGTAGCCCACGAAGGCAGTGGCAATAATCCAGGTATATTATGGCATAATTGAAAACACAGCCTGGCCTTCGCTCTGCAAGCAGCTTGTTCGCAATGGAACAGCAAATGAGCACATGAGCTTATACTGACGCCTACCCAGGGCCAGTTTCTGGTCTTTGAATCTCTGCTGAACAGGTGCAAATCCGAAGCAGAACAAGAATATGTGGAGAATTATAGGAGACTTGGCTAAATAATGGATTTACTCAAGGTGGACAGCCATAAGAAAAAGAATTTTGGCTACGTACCTGATTTTTTTTCAAATTGTCCACTTTATAAAGATACAGCTTCTGCAGCCCCTCTGTGTCAGATATACGAGGTGTGATGTCTTTAGAATTCTGGTTTCAATCCTGCTACTCCAGAGGGACAAAAAATCCTGGGACCTGTTCATTACTTATATAGACTGAGCTAGGTGATTCTCAAAGGCATATTTCTCTCTTGGAAGACACCACTTTGTTGGCAGCAAAATATTTTGCATTGTTTTAACTTAAGAAACAAGTCTAATATTGATTAGATTATTTAGTAATGTGATTTTTTTTTTTTTTGATGGGAATATGTGCTTTGGCTTGCAACCAGCTCTCCTGCACACCACACCATCAGTGGAATTTTCTTTAAGGCACATCCACTGACTTGTGCTGCCTTCTTTGGAAAGCATTTTCTGCCAGTGTGTTTGCAGAGACTGGCGCCAAAGCTTCTTAAATGCTCCAAGCTGAACCCAGCCTCACACAGGATTGTCACTAAATCCCCACCACCTGATTTCCCAGATGATGAATATCATACATTACGTGTTACATGGCACTGGGCACTCTACAATACCAGGCAAATTTCTCAGCTCCTTTGTTCACCGCAATTCCTTTTAGATATTCCCAGATGCTACCAGAAATCCACTGATGTTTTCTAAAGAAAGCATACATTTGTCCCATATTAGAGGAATCTGTAATGAAAATTCTTTTTCCCTTTTTGTCTTTGTCCTGGCCATAATATGACCAAAAATACCCAGGGTCTTAAATTCTTCCCCTTTTGCTGGCTTCCTGTGAAAGCAATTAAAAGCAAAAATGCATTTGGAAGGTGCATCCAAGGTACCATCTAAAAGGACAGAGGTAAGTAAAATTCTCATGGAACATGGATTGTCTTGGTTTTCACTGTCATGAAAATACCATTAATCTACACCTAAAAATATTTTCCTTTCTCATTACACCACTGTACAAGCCTCTGCATATCTTCCTACTTCTCCTGCTTCTGATGTTATTCATTTACAGAAGAGGATTTTTGCAGAAAAAAATAAGTGTTTTCTTCCTTTCAGTTTTTGTACAGGATCAGAGGACTTTGGATTCTTTTAAGGTCTCTGGACACTGACATAAACTGGACAGTTCTTGTAATACTGAATATGTTCAGGGTAAGGACTTTTCCACCAGAAATATCCTTCAGCCAGGAAATGTAACTACACAGACTTGTCCTTTCTGTTTGCCCAAACAGGCTCTTGAACACGTCTGTGTCCCCACAGAAATGGAACGTGAGCTGAGGACCCTGCAAGAGAAAACTTAGCATAGAAACATGGAATGGCTCAGATTGGAAGGGACCTGAAAGTTCATCCAGTTCTACCTCCTGAGCAGGGACACCTTCTGCTATCCCAGATTGCTCCAAGCCCCATACAGCCTGGCCTGGGACACTTCTAGCAGTCCATCCAGCAAATCCATCTCTCCCCAGTTTGGACAGAAGGCTGTTCTGGGGGACCCTGACAAAGGTTTTGCAGAAGCCCAGGTAAATGACACTTGTAGCCCTTCCCTTGCCCACTGCTGTGGTCACCCCATCAGAGATGGCCACTGGGGTGGTCAGGCAG
This sequence comes from Aleadryas rufinucha, assembly GCA_013397815.1. NCBI lineage: Eukaryota > Metazoa > Chordata > Aves > Passeriformes > Aleadryas > Aleadryas rufinucha. The sequence goes on from VZTH01005077.1 coordinate 582,684, forward strand.
GACTTGCCCCTGGTGAGGCCGTGCTGGCTGTCTCAAATCCCCTCCCTGTGCTCCACGAGCCTCAGCAGAGCTCCCAGAGGGTCTGTCTTGTGATCTCCCCAGGCACAGAGGGGAGGCTGACAGCTGGGTGTTCACAGCTGGGTGTTCCCATGCTCTTCCTTTCCGTGTTTTTTGAAGACAGGTGCAATATTTCCCTTTTTTCAGCCATCACCTGACTGCCAGGACTTCTCCAGTATCACAGAGAGGGGCTTGGCAGCTCCACCAGCCAATTCCCTCAGGACCCTGGACTCCATCCCACCAGGTTCCCCCAGACTTGTGCCCATCCAGGTTCCTCAGCTGGCCCTGGGCAGGATCTTTCCTCTCAGTGGCAGAGCCTTTGCTCCCCCAGTGCCCACCCTGCTCTCCATCCCCTCGGGAGGGGTGGGAGGGGAGGCTGCCACTGGAGACTGAGGCAAAAAAAGCTGTTGGGTGCCTCAGCCTTCTCCCCATCCCCTGGCACCAGTTTGCCAGAGTTGTTATAGTGGGAGAAAACACCTTCTGTGACCTTTTATTTCTGGTTGACCAATCTGTAGAGTGTCCTGTTATTCCTTCTCCCTTTCCAGGTTCAGTTCCATCTTCACCTTGGTCTTCCCAACCCCAAACCCCCACAACCTCTTAGAGAACTTCACCTAGCCTACATTTCACTGTCTACGCAGGTGAACTTCTGAAGTTGCTCTTCAGTGCCCTTCAGTGCCAAAAGAGTCAATGAGTCCAATAAAAGGTAAAAAGTAATTTTTTTCTCTTCTTGCTTTCAGATTGTTGTGTTTGTCTCTCACAAGGTGATGACTTTCTCATGCAGAAAAAGGAGAAATAAAAAAACAAGCTTAGAATAATGCAATTTTTCTCATTTTTGGATTCTCTTTTGCTAAACTTTTGGTGGAATGATGCAGATCTGGTGACCGCTGCCTGTCCCATGATCAGCAGATGGTTCTACTTCTAAGCTTTTCAAATGTGAAAAGGCTGGCACGGGCTTATCATGGACTGCAGATTTCCCAGGCTTGTATCAATGCTGTAAAGAACTTTAAAAGAACAACCTAGAATCCCAATGTGTCACGTTCTAGATAAGGCTTTTCCTCACAGAGGTCCTCTTCTCAGCAAGTTGGAAGATCAGCAGACCTTCAGAGTCCTGAGGACAACAGGATGTGCCTCTATCTGGCTTTGGCTAGGCTGACCAGCATGCTTGCTTTGATTGTGTCAGGAGGTTAATTGTTGCGTCGGGAAAGTGTTGTTTGGAGGCAGCAGATAGCTGGAAAGCCTTGATGGCTCCACAAAGCTCTGCCAAGGTCTTCAAAGAAGTCTTGCCAGAAGGAATCTTCTCACCTCATGCCCCAGCAGGGATGTGGGAGGTGGCAATGAGGCACATGAAGAACAGTGGCAATGAGAAAAGACAGAAATCAGAGGGTGTGAGGGCAGGAGACATAACTGCAAAAACAGAGATTTCTCTCAACTCCTTCATGTCCTCTAGCCTTCCTCCTCTCCCTCACCGCTTCGACTTTTCCTTCACATCCCCAACCCTCAACTCCACTGTCAGGCCTGCAGATCTGCCTTCCCATTAACCCCTTTGCCTCCAGAGCCAAGGCTTGCCTCTCCTGGTAGCCCGTGTTAGAGGTCTCAGTGAGATGTTTACTCACAGAGCAGCACACGGTGATACACGCTGGCGTGGCACCTGCCCAGGGTAATTAGTGTTGTGTCTCAGGCTTAATTGGGCTGGGCTGTTAACTGGGGAGAGGAAGGTGAATGACTTCTATTACCTTGGCTCCCTCGCCTTGCCCTGCTGCAGATCCTCACTCCCTGCTGAGGCTTTTAGGAAAACTCACCTGATGTCAACAAAAGAACCAGCTCAGGCACCACTTGCCCATCAGCTTTAGCTCTTGTGAGCAGAGCAAACACTTGTGAAAAATGCAAACACTAGAAAACAAGATGGTAAGCAGTGGGTCCCTTTAATGTTTTTATTTTATTTTTTTTTTAGCTTGGCCTCAGAAACTTTTCAGATTAAAAAGCTGGAAAGGAAAGACAAGGCAGCAGAGGCGTGGATGCCACAGAAGGGCAGACATCATCCTGCCCGATTTTAACACCGCTCCAGGGGTTTTGCAACCAAGGGTTTTACAAACAGGCTTTGAGGACTGGGAGGTGCTAGAGGTGAGGTGAATTCATGGGAGTGGTGAGAGAATTTGGAGGGAGAAGTTATGCCAAAGCATCAGGTGGGAGGAGAAGTAATAGCTCAGAGTGTTTCTTAAGATCCTGTAAGTTCAGAGTGCTTTTCCTTGGGTGGGAAAGCAGAAGGCTTTCTCTTGCCCTGGCTGTGTTCCTCAAGGCTAGGCCTGGTCTAGCTCCTCTTGAAGTCAGTGGACAGAATCCCATTGACGTCAGCAGGACTTGGGCTTGGGCCATAATTACTGGAAAGACCCGCAGTCTAAATGGAGAAATGTCTGCAGCCATACATAGCTCCATTCCAGGTTAAAAATAAAAAAAAAAAGCATATTTCCAAGTTTACATCCCTGGCACTGTAAATAGAAGCCTCTTTCCCCCATCACAGATGCAGCACTGTTCAGTTTGACCGTGGCTATCTTAAGCAGCCAAATGGCTTGAGTTTCCCCCCAGGGCACAGAAATAAACATGAATACTTCATAAAAATAAAGTAAAAGTGGAGGGGAAAAAAAGAAATAAAAAAAAGAAGAAAAAGAAACTCTGGTAACAAATCCTCTCACTACTCAGACAGCAAATTTACTGGAGAATTTTGTGAGTCCTGGCTTTTAGAAAAAAACCAGACAGAATAAAACAAAATCCCCCAACCAAACATGAAAATACCAAACATCATTTGTCTGGGAGAGATGAAATTTATTTCATGTTGGTGTTTTTGAGAGTGAACAGCTGGGTGGTTGCTTGAGGTCTGGACACTTCCAAATGTAACATCTAAGAAGGAAGGGGCTGCAGACCCCACTCCCAAACTTTCACTGACCATTTTATGATGCTAAAGACGTCTAAAGCCAGCAAGTGAGGACTAGCAGTGAGGATTAGCTCTTATGCAGGTTCACTGCTGTCTGGACAAGTAATGCTGCATGCCAGGGTCCATCCCCTCAGCTGGGACAGGTCTCAAGCATCCCTGCACCCCTCCAAGGTGCCTCTGACACAGGCTCCTTCACCTGCTGCCTCTGGAAAACAAGAAGTGCCCCAAATATCTCTTGATGCTTGAAATCTGTGGGCCCAGATAAGGGACAATAACCCTGCATCATCCCATACCTTGACCACAGTGAATGGACACAAGCAGGAAGCCACTGGGTTATCCACACTTACACTGCACAGTCCCACCGGGAGAGCCCTGCCCTGCAATCACAGCCTGGAAGGATATTTGCTGATGAAGCTGGCAGGTGCCTTCACATGGATTTTCTGGGGTTGCCTGGTGTTGTTTTATTACGAAAGAGCATGAATTAATGGCAAGATTGTTGCTGCTGCTTGAGTCTGTTTGTTTTGGTTTGTAGCTCCATTCACCCGGCCAAATAGCTTCATCTGCTGATGCCTGTGGAGCTGTTTTGGATGTGTAACCACCAGTGTAACATCCTCCGGTTATTGTGAAATATTTGTGAAAACTGCTTTTATTAAGCCATTGCTTAACGGGGAAACTGAAATGCTCTTGCTAATCACCCCATGCTTGCCTGTCCGTCTGTCTGTCGGACACGTCTTCTGGGATCTCCTGTCTCGCACAAACTCATCACAAGCCCCCTTGAAAGAGAAGGAGTTTTTTTTTCCTGCTGACTCTACTGAGTTTTGGATCAGCCCCCCGAGAGCAATCCTGACGTTTGAACCTGGAAGGAAGACATCGGGGTTTTTCTCTCTGCGCCAGTAATTTCTGTGTGCAGGGCGATGTCGGTGTCAGACCTCAGAGGAAAAATTAAAGCACGCAGGGCCAAACTCCCCCTTGCTCCACAACCCAGGGCAGACCTTTACATTGCAGCACAAAGTGGGTGCAAACACAGAACAGAAGGAGAGCAGCCTGCACACAGATCGTGGTGGTTGTAATAGAATTGCTGCACCTCCGGGCCTGGAGGCCGACATGCTGAGGAAATATGAATTACAGAAGAGAAACTTGCTGCTGCCAATGCTTGTTACTGTTTGGTGCCTGCTGCCTTTCCCAGGCTTGCTTGGCTGGATCAGACAGAAGGTCTGTCTCTTACAGCACTTGCTCTTTTCTTTTGTGAGCACACTACGTGGTCCTTTCCCTGCTGCATCCAGTAAACTTCCAGGTCTGGAGGTTTAACAAATCTAGAAATCTCCAGCCCAACTCTGGTACTAACATCTATGCACTTGTAAAAGTCCTTTTGGAAGCCTTTTATCCCTTCAGTCTCCGCTGCACTGCGTGGCGATGAATTCCACATTTCCTGCCTTACAGGAGATAGATGAAAGCACACTTCTTTTTCTGTTTCAGTCATTATTTTAAGATTGCTGCCTTATACATTTTGTGGGCTGCCTGGAATCACTGTGTGATTTCACAGCTCCTCCACTGCATTACAGATGAAATCCTTACCCTCTCAGCTTCATTGCATCATTCATTACTTTATAGGTGTCTATCAGTTTCCCTCTACATTTATCCTTTTTCAAGCTGTCTTGCTCTACTTAGACCCGACATGTATTTAAGGCTCTTAACTATCCTTTGGGTTAGCACTTTGAATAAGTTTCCACTTTCACAAAATAAAAATTGCATTAATTTTTCCTCTGTAGAATGTCGGAGGGCTTAACAAACTTGGAAAATTTAGAATAGGCCTGATAAAATAATCTTTTTTATTAGCATGGATCCTGAGAAACTGCTGTTACAACTGTATATGCACTGTTACTGACCCAGTGAGTGCTGGAATAGTGATTTGGAAATCTTCTGTCTGAAAAAAACTGAGGAAATTCTCTTATTCTTGCCTTGGTCTTTATTTTAGGAAGCAATCAGACTGCTCCCGGCTGGGTGGATCTTTGTTTCCAACTTCCTTCTAGTGCTGGGCTATATTGGTTATAACCATGTCCTGATAAAAGTTTAATACCCATAAACTGTAGCTAGCTTAGGAAAATCATAGTCACAGCAGCATTTGGACGTATGTGCTTTTACCTACTGGGACCAGGTTAATTTGAGAGAAACACCCAAAGTGCAGCTAGTTAGGGATGCTTTTAATGCAGGATGTTGTGGGACGGACCTGATGGAGGTCAGTAACCACAAACAACTTGTGAAATCTTTTAGTAGTCACCTGAAACTTTATCTAACTCTTTGCCACAGCAAGAAACAAACCCTTGCACTCCTCCCCAGAAATGTACAAAGCCAACGACTGCAAGCTGAAGGGCATCACTTAAACATTTTCTCTCTCTCTTCTGAGGAACCTAAAGGGGTTAAGCAGACAGCTGATGTAATGAGGTGTTTTGTAATTGCATACTGGATTTGTGTCAAAAGAGCTCAACTTTTCTTAAAGCCCCCAGAAAAGGCACCCACATGTCCGCGTTTTTAAGAATTATTCTTTGTGCTGCTCAGTTTGATTTTGAAATCCTGGCTGCAGCCCAGCTGGAAGGTGTGGCTACTGGTTCCTTTGAAATCCCAGCCCCTGTCTCCCTGGGACCCCTTGGAAGTCTCAGAGTTGAATGTGATAGCAGCAGATCCATCAAAACCTATGGGACTTTGTTACCAGGGAGAGTGATTATGAAAAGAAAATGCCAGGGAAGAATTAGAAAATCACATTTTCCCCGTAGGCCCCTGCAGGGCTCCTTTTTTCTTTCTTTCTTTCTTTTTCTCCTTTGGTACCCACACACCTCATTTATCCAAACACCTCTGTTTTCACAATAGCAAGTTTTTTTCCAATAGCTTTTGGCCCATTTCTCTTTCCTCATCTGACACCATCATTCCGAGGAAGTTACTTGGAAAGGATATATCTGAGGTTGACACAAGAGTCATGGTGACTCAGTGTATTGAAAGGTCAGTGTCATTAAAGCAGTTCTGTTTTCACTTAGTCGTGTATTACAGCACCTTCTGCAAACACAGTCTAGCTTAAAAATTACATGTATCAGAAAAAAAAAAAGGTGCTAAAATCTGAATCTAATATGTATGCTCTGATATCCCAGCACATGAATCTCATATCCTGGAGGGGCACACCCAGGGGTGCTGAGGGAGCTGGCCGATGTGAATGTGAGATCACTTGCAGTTATCTCCAAAAGGTCTTGGAAAATAGGCTAGGTTCGTGGAGACTGGAAGAAAGAAAATATCCCTCTTGTTTGGATCTGGGGAAATACAGGCTGGTCAGGCAACAACCTTCGAAGACTATCCCAAACCCATTAAGGAGCAAAAGCTGGTTGAGAGCAGTCACTATCAATCTATGGAGTTACAAAAGGGAAATTATGCCTGAGGGTTGCCTTGTAGGATGAGATGACTGGCTTGATGGAAGAGGGGAGAGCAGGGATTGTTGTCTATCTTGACTGTGTCAAGACTTTCAGCACTGTTTTCTCATTGATACTCAACACTCAACTCCACAAATCTCCACCAGAGTCTGAAGACCTCCAGGTGGAAACTTAGAAGTGTGGCGACAGCAGTGTAAATAAAGCTGCAACCAGCTGTCTTCATTAGGGAACCTTGTATCTCCATTGTTACAAATCCACCACTTTCTGCTCTCCCTTTATTCATTTTGAGCACCAGTTTCTCATCAGTTGTAAATCAGAAAAAAAAATCCATTAAAAACTTTGACATCTAAAATCATGAACATAATTATTACAAAGAAGCAGCTACACGTCAACTATAATTTTTTTCTGAGGTTTCTTAATCCTTTCTCTCTCAATTTGCTCTGCCTACTTCTGTGCCACAGCTTCATGCATTCTCTTAGAGCAGAATTTAAATACCAGAAATGAAAAAAGTCACAAAGACTTCATAGTGGTATCATGCTGCAGGAAATCCTCTCAGTTTTACTATTAATGGATATATACCAATTTCCATTGTTTTTTCCATGAAAACCAGTCCCACTGAGAATAATTCCACATGGACTTGCTAGTAAAAGTCTAGAGGGAGAGGTAAGATGAGGAAAGCAAGAGAGATTATAAATGTTTTTGAAAGGCAACAAAGAAAACTGGGCACAGAACTCCTGTGAAAATTTGTCCTATTTCCTTATTCTTTTAAGTTGTTGGGCAAAATTTTTTAGAAGAATGCCTTAGAGAACAACCAAAATGAGTACAATGGAACAAACCTTACTCTGCAAACATTAAGTGATAATAGTAATCTACCACTGGCTGCACTGGATTCACACTACTCAGGTAGGATATATGAAAAATGCTGCCTCGGTTTTAACCACCCAACGACACTGTTTTCATTCCTTCATCCATGGTCTGCAGCTTCCTCACTGCTTTGTGGGAGACCAGGGAGGGACAGAATGTGTTCCTCACCATGGGAAAGGGTACAGCATCAACCTGGCCGTACAACAACACTCACACACACGGCCAGACAGGAAGTTCTGGGGTGATAAAACTAAAGCAGTGCTTAGTTTTCATGATATCCCAACTCCCAAATGGATGAGTGAGATATGATTTCAGATTTCTTGTCCCATTTCCACCCGGAATGGCGTTCAACACCTCAGAGACTGAGATGAACTGGACTCTGACGAGTTGAGAGTTGGCAGGGTCCATCACATGGGATGGGTAATTGCATCCTGGCTCCTGGATGGGGAGAATCTGAACTGACCTCAACGATTTAGGATGATGCCCAGGAAAGGGAGGGGCAGCTCCTACCCTGCTGGGTCACAACCTTGGTACAGGAGCAGGGCTTGTGAGTGCTAAACCTGCAGAGGGAATGGGGTTTGGTGTGTCCTGAGGTGGGGTACAGCTTGGACTTAAGGTTTCAAAGCAGTTTCTGCTGGACTTGAAACTCCAGAGCAGTAAAATGAACAAAAGTTGTGGTACCACGTATTCTGTGTGCTCCAGACCCCCTGAGCAAACACCCAGTGTGCTGTGCTTGAAGGAGCTCTGTGCCCTGCTCCCTGACTCACTCTCCATTAGCTCATTTTATAATCTGATGTCTTTCCCCACTGAATGTGGAGAGTGATGGGAAAACACGCTCGTACCTCCACAGGAATGTCAGGAAGGTCATCCCCATTCCCGTGCTAGAGGCACATGATGGAAACTGTACGAGTGTAAACCTACAGGGACTCCTTCCCTCAGCGTGGAAACGACATCTGCTTTGGCAGCCTGGACACCAGTGACCAAATCAGCCCCCTCATCACACCAGGCACTGCAGATCTGCTGCTAATCCTTCCCAGAGCTCCTCTCTGGGAGCCTGTGCAATTCCGTGCACAGTTTAAGTTGGCACCGCTGCCAAAGGACGCCATTCCAGCTGTTTATGTGCTTACACGGCCAGCCAAAACACGGAGCTGTTTCTTCTGAAAACAAAACCTTTGTGTCATTGTTTTTTTGCTGGCTTGGCTGGTGGCCAGTGTGGGGCAACCTGGGGTGGGAGCAAGTGGGTGAGGGCACGAGGAAGGCCTGCTGCTCACAGGAACAATGCTGGCTCCATCCTCAGTGAACCACAGCCTGGTGTTTTTGTTCTGATTGCTGTAACTGATGCATTTTTCTCTTCTTCTCTTGGGTATCGTGTTACTCGTACACGCACTTTATTCTTGTTTTATGTTCAATCTGCAAAAGGAATTTTTAGGTGGAAAAACTGCCATGCGTGCATCTTCCTGGCGGTGCCTTTCTCCCAAGCCAGTGTAAATGAAATTGATTTCTAGGATAGACATCCTTTCCTCAAGTGTGTTGTAGAGCTCTCTAAGAAATGCCAACTCCCATCTCCTTGGCACGAGCTCCCGATTGCTGCTCCTAGAGTAAGGCTGCCCTGTTTTTCCAGGCAGCACGCAGAGAGAGAGTTACTGTGCAAGAACTGCAACAGCAAGGTTTAGGACCCACCTGTATCTAATATTAAAATATGGATATTTATCCTAGAGAGTAAAAATATATCATTGTGACTGCTCTGCCTCTGAGGGAAGGGAAAAGAAACCAATAGTAATGAAATCACAAAATCATCTATGGTTTGGCCGGAGTTGCTCTTCGAGGTTTGATCAGCTGTGATGTTTATCCACCTCTCTGCATTCAAATCAGGGACCCAAAAAATGAAAGAAAGAAAAATGTTCTTTCCTTTTTTTTCTTCCATTTTTTTTTTCTTAATAAGGCAGCGATCACACCATGATGGTTTTCAAGTGTCCCAGCCTCCATTCTGGCTTTTCTTGCATTCAACATATCTTTGCACACGAAAGGATGACTTTTGGTCTTGTAACTGATTTCGTTTCACAGATAAATATGTCCTGGCATAACATCCTGCAATTCTGACATGGTTTTTGGGTTACTTGGTCTCTTAAAAAAATACAGCCCACTTCACCTCTGACTTATGTGTCAGAGAGAGAATAGAACAGTAGCCCCATTTGCATTTTCTTGTCTCTTGTGCCGTGGTTGGGAGTGCAACACAACTGGAAGGCAGAGTACCTCAGAGCAACCAAATGCCACGGTTTCACATCCTAATCTTCACCTCTCTGAATTCTACCCTTGCAGTCACAGTTTTCTCCAGTATGTGACACTACAGGCAGATGATTTGCCACCTTTGCTTCCTGTTCAAACATGGGATGAACATGTTAAATTGGAAAATACTCATTTGTCGTAGCGGAAGTGTTCATCAGGATTAGATTTGTCATCTGAGCTGGGGAAGGGTCTGGAGCACCAGAAGCAGCTGAGGGAGCTGAGAAAGGGGCTCAGTCTGGAGAAAAGGAGGCTCAGGAGGGAATCATCTGGCTCTCCATCACTCCCTGACAGGAGGGGGCAACTGGGTTGGAGTTGATCTCCTTGAGGTAACAAGTGACAAGATGAGAGGAAACGGCCTCAAATTGCACAAGGGGAGAGTTAGATCAGAAAACGGTTTTATGGAAAGGGTGATCAGACATTACAACAGGCTGCCCAGGGAAGTGGTTGAGTCACCATCCCTGGAAGCATCCAAAAAATATGTGGACACGGCACCTGGGGACATGGTTTAACAATGAGCATGGCAGCATCGGGTTAATGGTTGGACTCAATGATCTTAGAGGACTTCTCCAGCATTAACTGTTTTTATGATTCTGTGACTCACAAGCAACTGTGACCTCAGGGACACCACATTTGGCATTTCTTGTTCTAGACAGATGCCCTTGAGGTGACCCACGCAGTACAGACTAGAGGTTTTTACACAACTGCTTTAGATATTCTTACCACCACTCACTTATGGATGCACCACCCTCATATTGATGAGCAGAGAACACACTCAGTCTCCTGAAGCTAGACCTCTCTGTTTCACCTGTTTTTTTGCAAGGCACAAGACCAGCCAAACAGTCGCTGTGTCTTGAACAACAGACAAAGAGCAGACGGTAAATTCAGGTCGCTTTTTGTTTGCAAATAACCAAAGAATAAAAATTCCCAGGGACTCTGGGCTCATGACAAAAACCTTTGTCATTGGTGTGAGCATGGTGGATTGTGAAGCCCTCACAAATAAACCATGTTGAACAGTGATTAGCACATTCCTCATCCCTGTTTATCTGAATAAGACTTTTCTGCGTAGGAAAGTGCTGCAGTCATCATTAAACCTGTTTTGTTTGGGTTTCCTTGTTCCAGACAGGTTCCAGGATGGGATTGATGCCCAACAGTGCTCATCTGCAGCACTGTGGGGCTGCTTCTCCTGCATGCTGCCCCAAAAAGAACTCACAGCTCAAGCCTGCAGCACAGCAAGGATAGGCTGGGGCTGGGAGTAAAGAAAGCAAGAACTTTTGAAGTGATGAGCAATGGAAAGCTAAGGGATCTACAATATCCTATTTCAGCAGGGAAATAAGACAGAAATACATGAGGACAATCTGACCTTGTGGCTACTTCCATGTTTTCTTCATATACATTCAGCACTGAGTTTCCCTGACCTCTGGGCTGAAATTCTCAGCTTGTGTCCGGATGGGTTGATGACAAGCAAACACGGGACGCTGTGGTCCTGTTCTTGTCAACAGGATTTCTAAGGCTAATTCTGTTCTTACTCCATGCAGTGGTTTGACTCCCTCTGCTCCATCCTCCCCTTAAGGGGAATTATGCCTGAAACTGGATTGTGTCATTGCAGGAGGAAGGCCAATTTGAGGGAACAAGGGCACGTAGGATCTTGTTTAGTAATTACATCTAGCAGATCAAAAATGCTGCTCTAAAGCAAACCTCTTTTGCAAGAGATAAATATTATTATTATTATTAATAACTTAGTGCAGTTACGGTTTAATAACATAATTGTGCCCTTTGATGGAAGCTTTTATCTGGGGATCTCAAAGGTTTAGTGGTAATGACGTTGGTGTTGCTGTATTTCAGGGACAAATGTAGAAACAGAGGAACAGGAAGGTTCTTAATTTATAATTTCAGGTGGAGAATGAGAGCCTGTGGTAGGCAGAGAGGCCACAGCTCTTTTGCCTCTGCACTCTCTTGCCTTTAGCCACAGACATGAGCAACCCTGGTGACCATAAGCCAGAAGAAAGGTTTCATCCCACACTCCTCAGGATGCCTGAGCTTTCAGATGCAAGTAAGATGGTTGGATTGTGCTCCTTTCCTGTCCAGGAGGTTATAAAGGGTTTCTGTTCCACAGATATGCATTGGAGTGCAAGAAAATAAAATACTAACCTGAGTGTCATCTATAGTAACTGTTTCTTATTTATTGTGCTGTTACTGGTGCTCATTAAAACCACTCTGTGAGGCACCTGTGAAGCAAAAAAGGCATTTCTTCTCCCAGGGAAATCCAACCCCTTCCACTTACCCACTGTGCTGAATGTCTCCTTCATCATAAATTGGTTTGGCTGGGTAACCAGTGTGTGTGATAAGCAGCCCTGTGACAACGTGGTCATTCTCTGAGTGGAAAAGATTGAGAAGGTAATCAGCAAACTGTCCATGCTTGTAATGGATCAGATTTTGCTCATAAAACCATTAAAGATTTCTGTTTTGAATCAAAGCTGGGGTCACTGACAGGCCAGTTGAAATCAAGTTTCTGATGCAACATCCTTTTATTCGGGGCATTGTCATTTCAGTTCCCTGTTCCTTTATGTTCCACAGAGATACTGCCACCTTCCAGATGGAGTGTGAAAACCAGAAGAAGCCAGAGGAGAAGTGATCACTCCTGAAGGTGCTGTGCCCTTCTGGTTTGTTTCTACCTCCTGCTCTTCACAAGTTGCCTCTGCACAGGACTAATCAGAAGGAATTTCACTCTCCTGCAACAGCTATTTTTCAAGTGACTTCATGGAAAGCTACCACAGCACCAAATAACATATTCTGATGATCACCATCAGAGATATAGAGTAAACCATCCTTTTTTGTTATTCTTTCTGTCTCTTTGCCCCTTCTCATTCCCTCCCGAAATTTAGCAAAGCAGTTGCCTTCCCGAAAATCTTTGGGCCAACATGGGCAAACTCACAGCCTGGGCTGAACGCTTTGTGGCTGGTGGCAGGGCTGTCTGAAGTGACAGGAGACACTCCACTTGCTCAGACACAAATGCTCTGAGGCCAGTTGTTAGAACATCCCCAAAATATCAAACAGATCATGGTTTTCTCACTGGTTTGGGTTGAGACTCATGCTGGCTTTTCTTGCAGCACCAAGTATAGACATTAATTTAACGTTTTACCAGGTTTCACCTACACTCCTTGACCAGCAGCTGTCATCTGCAGCCTCTAGACGATGCAAAAAAAAGAGCAGCAGCTTGGGGAATTTATACTGACTTTTGTGGAAAGAATGGAGCAACATCACTAGAAAGTAACAGGAAAAATCCAGCAATGAGACCTGGCGATGTGAAAAGGATTCAACGTGAACCCAGTTACCAAAAAAAATGTGTTCATCCTTCCCTCCCAATAGCTGAGCCAGCAGGAGAACCAGCTGGGAGGAGGCACAGATAGGCTGCAAGGCTGAAGGTTGAGCAGCTCTCCCAGTCAGTGTTGGATAAGTTGGTTGTACTGGGATGGAAAAAAAGACCCTTCCACCTGGTATTCTGCATCTCACAATGGCCAGTGATGGACACAGAGGGGAGAATATACTCAGTAATACCCTGAATGCCCCCCATCCACTGCCTGTTTGCAGCTCAGGAGCTCCATGACCCTATTTGGTTCCCCACGTGTTTCTTCTTCCTCCAGGAACTTCTCCAAATGGTTGTGAGCACCCCCTGGTAGAAAAGGGAAATGGTTCCTGGCAGGTGGGAGGTGGCAGTGATATTATTAAAGGGGGGTAACCTGCCAAATCTCATCCTTCAGAGCTGGGATGGAGGGCAAAGAGATAAATGAGAAAATTACAGCAGAGCGCCAAGCTGCTGTCACCAATGTCTCTCCTTCCTTCCATCACTCCCCTTAAAAAAAAAAAAAAAAAAGAAAGAGAAAAGGGTGGAGAAAGAAAATAACCTGAGACTTAGTGTTCTGGGTGCTGACCATAAATCAGAGGACAGTTTATTTGCATCTGGCAAAATATGAAGATGATTATTTTCAGGCTTATTTAAAGTTCAGAGCAACTAATTGGAGCACTCTGATGAGGGATTTCAGCAACCCCAGTGCTTTACTACTTCTTTGTGTCCTGGAATTGCTTGCAGTATTCTAAATATTTATTTACTGTGTTTATAATATTTATATTTTTTACAAGCATCCATTGTTTTGTTCTGAAAACTATTTGTTATTGTCTCTTTGAATGCTGACCAGAAGCAATAAACAGCAAGTTATCAAGTTTTATGTGCACTTGCCTCAAGCTTTAGCTCTGCAAATCCTTCCCCAAATGTTCAGGAGACGTGAATTTTCAGCCTCTGGCAACGGGTTTCTGTTAACTTCAGAAATAAATGCAGTGCTGCATATTATAGACCCAGCATTGCATTTCCCCGTGTCACAGGGAGGCTTCAAACAGTTTTGGACCAGACTTTGAATTCTCACTTGCATTCTCCTCCCCACACCCTCCCACTCTGTTGGTAGCCCGTGTTCGACACGTCAGCTTTGTCCTCGGAGAACGGATTTCCAGAGAGCAGCAAACGAGGGAATAAAACCAAGCAGCAATTTGGTGGTGTCCCTACATTTGCTGCAACAAGTTTCTGCTTTGAAACTGCCCCCAGGGCCCGTGCTGCTCCAGTTACTGCCATCACACCACCAGGCTTGCACAGCCTGGGTTTCACAACGCTGGGCAGGTGCAGTGACGTAGGGCACCGCTGTGCTGTCAGCAAATCGCAGAGAAATGGAGAGTTACTCCTGGAGTGAAAAAAAACAAACCAAAACAAAAAGATTAAAAAAACAAAAAACAAAAACAAAAAACAAAAACAAAACCAAAACAAAATAAAGCAAAACCAACCAAAAAAAACCCAAAACCAAAAAACTCAACCAAACAAACAGACAAAACCCCCCCAAGAAACCACGAACAAACAAAAACCAAAATAAAGCCAAAAAACAAATAAACAAACAAA
>VZTH01005078.1:7616-34025 GCA_013397815.1 Aleadryas rufinucha
AAAATAAAATAAAATCCTAAGAAATCTTCCAGCTTTTCCAAGCAGGATTCCTAACCCTGGAGATCCCAGCCCTGTTCCCTGTCCCAGACTTGGAAATCTGAATGAAAAGCTGGAATAAGCTGCAGCTCCTCCCAGATTTTTATATCCAGCTTCCCCTGCTGTCGGTGCAGCTCCATGGATTTGCACTGCCTGAAGCTGCTGTCCCCTAAGAGCTTTTCTCTGGGGAAAATCTGGAATGTGAATTCCAGGAGAAAGCATTCCATGTGTTTGTTCCTCCATAAATTACCCCAAGCAGTTTCCCAGCTGGTGGGAATTCTTATGGCTCATCCAGAGTTTCTCCTCGAGGAGTATCCATCACCTCTGTCCTCATGGATCCATGTTTAGGGATAGCACATGGGAATAATGTGCTGGAAAATTCCATCCCCAAATCCACAGCTGATATCTCCTGGAGTTCCTCTTTTATCCCATATCTCACCCTCCTGATTTTCTCTTCCTGGTTATAAATTAATGCTGATGGAATTAAAATTATTCCAGCACATAAAGAGCAAAATTCCTGAAATACAACATTTTAGTGATCCTACAACCACTCCATGGCATCATTCCCTAAATTACAAAATCCTTGATTAATTCCTCAACAGGCTCCTCTTGGATTTATATCCTTTTATTTTTCCTGCTACGTTTGGGCCTTATATTAAATCCAAATAAAAAAGCAATATCTTATCTTATTCCCACCTATAATTCCTTGTGCTTGGAAATAATGATCCAGGCTCCCACAAATATTTCAGGGCAGCACCATTTTTTATCCCATTTTTTTTTCTTTCTCTTCTCCTCCCTCTTAATTTGATTTGCATTTTTCATGCCTTTTCCACTTTCCCCACAAGTCAGCGAAACGATTCCCGCGGAATATTTTGTATTCCCGGGCCACCGTCACGGCAGGAAAATAAAATCCTGAATAAAAAACCACGGAAGTTCCTTTTTCTCGCTGCCACAACCTCCTGGAAAATCGTTAGGAATTAAATGCTGCAATAAAAATATTATTAGAGTTTTATAGGGTTTCTTTAGGGTTTAATTAATAAAGTCAAGTGGCTTCTTTGGGGGTTTTTTTTGGGGCATCTCATAAAAATTAAAGAAAAAAGTTTATTAAGTAATTATTAGAAGAGCAAAGAGCATCAGAAGGGACATTTAAGGAGCAGAAGGAATTTTTGCCCAAGGAAAGGAATAAAATTAAGGTTAATTGAGATGGGAAAAAAGCTCTGGAATAGTCACAGGCCTGGAGAGGAGAGGGGAAAAAAAGTCAGAGTAATAAATTATTTAATTCACTACGAAGAACTGCAAGAAAATAGGAATGAGTTGGATCCCAACCTTGATCCACACGATCAGAAATTATCCTAGAAAAGGCTTCAAGAAGGAAAAAGGAAAAGAGAACAAGAGATTTCTTTTTTTTTGGGGAAGTGATGGGTTTTGTTTGGGGAATCACAATTCCCTTGGAATGTTCTGCTTAAAAAAATTAGGAATTTTAATTTTAATTTAATTTAATTTAAAATGTCAGTATTCCAGAAATTGTCTGGAAGATTCTAAAAGAGGCTGGGAAGGGGTTGGAAATCAGAGGGAGGGAGAAGCCAAAGGATTTCCCAGGACAGGGAATGTTCATCCCGGAACAACCAGGAGAAGAGTCCACCCCTTCCCTTCAGGGACCAGAAATAAAAAGGAAGAGCAGAAAGAACAAGAATTATCTCTTTTCCCATAAAACAGTTGCTCCATCAATTAAAATACTTTGGAGATATGAAGGATTTGGATAATTTCCTTAGGATTTGCTGGATTTCCCTCTCGTTCTCCAGCCCTGCTTTGGGCTGGCTCCGGTGGTTCCAACAAAACCACGGCTGATCCTCATGGAATTCGGGGCCTGGATGCACCTCCATAGGTTTCCTCCCAGGAAAGTTTCTTTAGTCCACGTGGTCCAAGGGCTGGGGTTGAAAAGCAAATTCCTTTCTGCTCCAGGTGCTGCAGGAGCTGATCCTGGCTTGGAGTGTCCAAAAGCCTGGAAAATGACAAGCATTGGTCTGTGCACTTCCTCCGGGAAGAGCAGACCTCGTCCCAGGGGATTATCCACATCCAGCAGATCTCTGTCTCAGGGAAAACAACAACAAGAGGAAAGTGAGCTTGGAATAGTTGAAATAATATTAAAAATATATTTTTAAAATAATAATAATTTTAACAAGAAACCCGTTTTCCTCTAGAAACCACAAGCGCCTCTCTCTGTTCAGCTTGGAAAATCTGCTTAAATTCTTCTGATTTTTTTTTCATTTTTATTTTAACTCTCTGGTTTAATCCTCATTAAAATTCTCTCCCAAAACTTGGAGGCATTAATTCCATGTCCCCCCTGCCAGAGATGACATTCATCCCCCAGCAATGCTGAAAACCTCCAGCAGTTCTGGAGAGGGGATGCTGGAATTCCATGCCGAGTGAGAGGTGTGTCCATGATCCTTTTGGAGTCAGCTTCATTCCCAAGCCTTCGAAAATCAGGATTAATCAATAACTCGTCGATAATTACAGCCCTCATCAGCAAGTGAACCCCCGGGGTTTTATTTATCCTCCAGTCACACCGCTCCGAGACCTGGAGCAACATCCTGGAGTTTTTCCTGTTGGAAAAATTAAATCAAATTACATTTTTGCATGCACATGTAGTTAAAGCTTATCTCCTTTAGTCCTGGGAAGGAACAGAAATTTCTGCTGGAATTGCCTCTTTCATCTCCACTTTGTAATCGTCATATTTGGGCCACGGAACGATTCCCAAGCCGTGTTTGCCGGTTGGGTTTAATCCTTGGAGTTTTGCATTTGGAAAACGATAGGGCTCTGTTAATTTGCAGGAGAGAGATTAAAATAAAAGGAATCTTCGTGTTTGTTCTCCAAGTGCAGAGATTTCCATGCCTGAGTACGGGGATGAATAAATATTCCTTCATTTGAATTTCTGAGCAGGACATTTTCCACAATGAGGGGGAAAAAAAAAAATCTCCTTTCTGATTCACTTTCTTGCAGAAGTTCGAGTGGATGTTCAGGATGGGAAGTTAAAAGTCTTAAAGGTGAATTTCCAAATATTGGGAGTCGGGAAAAAGAAGGGGAAGCAGGACCTGAGGGAATCTGAGGGAACTTTAGGTCGGGTGTCAGGAAAAGAGTGAGACAACGTTAGACTTAAACTGCAGCCCATGAAAATTATTAAACACTAATCCCACTCCAGGGATTAGCCTGGGACATCACCAGGAGAGGTCCCAAAATTCCTGAAAAAAGAGTTAACAGTGATTTTCTCTGTCCCAGCTGCCCTGGTGACCCACGGAGAGCTCAGCACTGGTTATTTTCGCCTTTTTCCAACCCCAATATTGCACTGGAGCTGCAGGAGAAGAGGGAAACCGTCCAGGAGATGTTTCCTGAATAATGGAAATATCCCAAAAAATGACTGATGATGGAAAACAGCTGCTCCAGGTGCTTCTTGACAGCTCAGCCAGACAGGTTGAGGTCTCCCACCTTTTAAAATACAAATTCCCGTGCTCTTTTTATATTGGATAAGCTGGGGATGCTCCAGAAATTTGGCTTTTTGTGGAGGGAGAGCTTTTCCACAGAATGAGTAAAGCCAGGGCTGTGATCTCCATGGGTTTTTCCACAATAATGAAAAATCATGGAATCACGGGATGGATTGGGTTGGAAAGGATCCGTCTGATGCCTGGGAGGGGACAGGACTGAAGATTCTGGGAGGTGAACACAGTGAGCAAGGTCAGAAGAGCATTCCAAGGACGATTTAAAGAATCACCTGGTAAAGAATCTCCTGGAAGTGGTTGGCTCTTGAAAAATCAGGATTTTTTTTTCCATGGAGAAGTGACTTTGAGGAGCACAGACAGCATCCGAATCCAGATGGGATCAGACATGGGAACATCAGCACGTGCAGGGATGTCCCTGCAGAGGAGGTGAGAGAGGAGTGATCCTCGTTTCCTTCCAAAGGGCTCCGTGGTTGGAAAACTCTCTGTGGTGTCACACAACTTCCTGATGGCCTAAATGGGAATAAACTCCGATTCCAAAGAAGTTTGGGATACCAGGAACAGGGAGACTCTGGAACAGCTTCCCGGTGACACCAGTGAGAGGAAATTGAAGCGCTTTTGAAAGGCACTATCAGGAAATTATTGATGGTTCACCCCTGGGGACTTCAAGGGACGTTTTGTGATCCTCAAAGAGTTCCTTGAATCCCTCTGCTCTTCCCAGACCTCTCCATGACCCTGCATCCACGTGAGACACCACAATCTGCAGGAGAGGGTTGAGGACCTCAATCTTTTGTGGGTTTCAGCCACAGAAGGAGCCCCAGCCAGGGGAAAATGAACACTGCGGGTTCCCAGGACAAATTAAAGGATCCACTAAAATCCTTGGAATGCTGTCCCTCTCCTTGTTCTGGCCAGTGGAGAGGTGAGAATCCTTCCCTGCCTCCCCTCGTGCTCCTGCTGGAGGGCAAAGAAGTTTCATTTCTTTCCAGAGGTGGAGTTTACAAACTCCGGAATCATTTTCCTTTGGTTTTTAAGGAGCCCTTGAGGAAGGCAAGTCAATTTTCCCATTTGACAATGGGAATAGCAGGATTTGCTCTAATTCCCACCTAATCCAGGCTCTGCACAATCATTAACGTTATCAGCAAAAGCCTTGATTTAATGTAACTTATGAAAAGCAGCTTAGTTATCGATATAATGTTATTTTTCCGGGAGATTAAAGCTTCCCCTGCTTCAGGAATTTTGCCGCGGAAAGGTTCACGCGGAATGGATGATCCAATATCCCGCAGCAAATGGAGGAGCAAACAAAGCCGAAATATTTCAAGAGCAGGGAGATAAGGAGGCCAAATCCACACTAATGTGCTGCGCTCGTATCTCCCATCTCTGATCCGTGTTTTTTAAGCCTGGGAAAGGAGCTCGGAGTTCTTTTATTTCCCAGTTGAAGAGAGAGGGTCGTAAAAGCTGATTTAAGCACGAAATGCTGAATGGAAATGTTTGAGGGGTTGTATTTGGAAATTCCTGTTTATGGATGAGGCTTGGAGCAATATGAGATAGTGGGAGGTGTCCCTGTCCATGGCAGGGGGTGGAACTGGATGATCCTTAAGGTCCCTTCCAACCAAAACCATTCCATGATCCTGTGTTCAAGCAAAGCCCAAAATTCCTCTTTTTTCTTCTTTCCAATAGAATTAAAGAAGTCTGGGATGTGTTTCCCAGAGGAACTTGGAGGATCTCACGCAGGGTGGCTGCCTCCCCTGGAGCACTTGAGGAAGCTGTGGATCTGAGATCCCTGTTCCCACCTCATTTCCCAGTTTTCCAAGGAATTTATTGCAATGGTTGGATGGAGCACGAGAAAACGGGAGGATTTTGCCTTGAAGCTGTAACAAATCCAAGTCTGATTAATTCCACGAAAGCAAAATCATGGAGCAACGAGCTGGAGTTCGCCTCCACTTTGTCCCTCAGGTGGGAGGTTCCTGAGGAAATGGACCACAGAAAATTCAGATATTTGGAATTTTTTACCATGGAAAGGGTTTTCCAACCCTGGCACAGCTGCCCAGGGCAGTGGTGGAGTCCCCATCCTGGAGGGATTTAAAATCCATGTGGATGTGGCATTTGGGGACATGGAGAGTGGTGGCCTTGGCAGTGCTGGGAATGGCTGGACTCGATTTTGGAGGATTTTCCAGCCTAAACAATTCCATGATTCTGTGTTGCAGCTGCTTGTTGGGACAGGAGTCGGTGTTTGGAGCAACAGGACCAGCAGCTCCCAGCTGAACTCCCAGGAAAACCTTTAAATAGGAGCTGTTTTTATGGAAAAGTTTCATTCCCATCCATATCAAAGTTCCATATTTCCTGAAGAATGTTGGAAAATCTTCTAAAGGAAAAAAAACTCCTGTTCAATGAGGTTTCTGGGAAGTGCAATTTTTACATTTTCCTTCCAGTTAGTGACCAGAACACCTTTGGAAACTCCTAAATATTTACAATTCCCACCTCCCACACTGATTCCCTGAATCTTTGGGAGGCAGCACATCCCACTTCGGAAAATGAGTCCAAATCGCTTATTTTTAATTAATGCTCGTAAACAACACCAAACATTTTCCTCTGCTTCTCTGAGCTGTAAATTGATTCTGAGGGTTGGCAGCTGGACAGGACACGTTTAATCTTGGATATTTCCTTAAAAAAAGCTCACAAAGACGTGAATAAAAACAATTTCTAAGAAAATATTTCTGCTCTCATGTGGGTTATTTGAATAAAAAAAAAGATCAAAAGCAAAATTCTCCCTCTGTTTGCTTTTTTTTATTTTTCTTTTTTTTTTTTTTTAATATAAAGCGTTTTTTTTTCCTTGTTTTTGCTTCCTTTTGATGTTGGATTATTTTTGTCTGGCCAACACCCTTATTTAGTCGAAAATAATTTAGCCGTCCCTCCCTTTCATTCCCAGTTGGAAAATCGAGCGAAACGCCCTCAGAGGTGGGGAAGGATTTGCCTGGGAGCAAACAGAGCTGGGAATTGCCAAATTTTCCTTCCTGGGAGTTTTGGCCCCCCTCTGATAAAAGTCAATTTGTTGATGTGCAGAGCAATCACCAGGCTCTGGAGAGGGCACAGTGGTGCCACTCCCACGCCATTCCCGGAGTTCTTTAGGCTTGGGATCAAGCGGATAAAATATTGGGATATCTCTGTCAGAGTCAGCCGAGCCCCTGCTCTCCCATTTTCTGGTCAAACCATCCTTGAATCTGTTGTTTTCAGTGGGGTTTGGTTCACAGACGCTTCGGGAATTCGGGAATTGAACCCAGCTTTGGGAAGGGGGGGATCAGGAACGGAGCAAACCCCATGGGATGGGCTCCTGAGAGGTTTTAAATCCTGGATCATTAAAAAACCCAGCTTGGTTTGGTTACAGAGAGCTCTGAACCGCTCCCAAATCTTT
Source organism: Aleadryas rufinucha (assembly GCA_013397815.1). NCBI lineage: Eukaryota > Metazoa > Chordata > Aves > Passeriformes > Aleadryas > Aleadryas rufinucha. The sequence continues at coordinate 14,553 of VZTH01005078.1, forward strand.
ATTCCTGCCATTTTTAATCCCGAGGTGTTCTGGTTATCTCCAGAAGCCGCTTTATCTTGGAATTATTGGAATTATTTAACCCCAAGCAAGTCTGGAGGAGCAAACTTGATTCCCAGCAGCCTGCTCTGGATCCAGGGAAGGTTTCAGCTCCCAGCTCCAATCCCTCAAATTAATGAAGCCACGAGGAAGCCTTGGAAGAGTCATTAAGGAATTGATCCCTGGGAGGAATGGAAAATTATCGTGGAAGAGAATCATGGAATCGTTAAGTCTGGAAAACACCTCGAGGATCATCAAGCTGGATGGATGGGAGTCAGTGAGTTCAGGGAGAAGTTTCTAATGGATTAACAGAAAACAACTGGAAAAAAGAAAGGAAAAATCATTTCTCTCTTCCCAAGGAGGCTCTAACGAGGATAATCAGGGTTTTGTCGCCGAGAGGAAGATTTGGGCTGGGATTGGGAAAATGTTTTTAGTGTGGAGGGTCAGGGAGTGGTTTCCCTGGAAATTGTGAAGGAATTCTCAATAATTAGCTGAGGATATCAACATCCCCATTTCTGAGAAGGGAATCCCACCTTAAGCATCTCTTTTAAGAAGATGCCTTTGCTGTGAGGTCAATTTTTAAATTATAATTGTGCAGCAGAGAAGGGTACAAGGAATTTCTCACTGCTTTTTCCCTGGTTTTATTTATAGACAGGTGGCTCCCAAAATCTTGACTTTAATGCTGTGTAGAACCCACATTTGCATCTATTTATTCTATTTATTAATCACCTCGCAAAAACCCCCAATTAAATCCTACAGCTGGAAGCATGGAAATGGTTTATTTGATTTCCTGTGCAATAAAAAATTAATAATATTATAATTACTTGAAGCTGAAAAGCACCACAGATGCCATTGTGTGTTCTTAGTTTCAGTTTTAACAAGGCAGGGTTGAAATTAAACCCCAGCCACACGCCGAGCTTATTTCAATTAAAGAAACCTCTTGTGATCAAATATTCTTTGCTTTAAAGTCGTGCCGCATAAATATTTCATCCCTTATTTAATAACAACTTTTTCAGCGTGGAGAAACAAACACGGAGCTCTAAAATCTGTGGATTTAAACAGCTGCTGACAGAATTTTGAGGAATATTTGAGTTGGGAATTAATTCAGCTTGGGGCAAAATTCAGCAATAATGTTGGGAGGGAGGGAGCTGGTCTGAAACAAGAAGTGGGAAATGTTATTTTTGAGCTGTCAGTTCATAATTTGATGTCACCAAACTCTCCCGGGGACCTCGCTGAGCCAACAATTAAAGCGGGATTTAAAAGCAAAACCAATTCCGGGCATTCCAATGGAAAATAAACGTTAAATTTGGTGGTTTTTTAATTTCTCTCCCAAATAAAAGCCCCTTTGGGAGGAGCAGGGAGGAATTCACCAGGAATTTAGCACGGAATGTTGGGAATCAGCTGGGCAAAGGGACAGCTCCCATTATCCCAGGGTGCTCCAAGCCCTGTCCAACCTGGCCTTGGACACTTCCAGGGATCCAGGGACAGCCACAGCTTCTCTGGGAATTCGGAGTGGGAATATTCCCATGAGCTTAATTCCAAATAATTCCCCCTCTTGATTCCTCATGCACTTCCTCACAACCATTTCCAGACTCAAATGTGCCACATTTAGGATTTATCACCCATAAATTCACCATATACAACAATAAATCCCAATTTTTCAAGCAGATTTATAAATGTCGGAACTCCTGCACATCCAACATCTTCCATTCCCTAATTTCCAGCATCCTCCACAGTTTTCCTGTTGTTTCTTTTATTCCATGTGCTGCTTTTATTAGAGGCCCCACATCCTGCTGTGGGGAGACCGAAATCTATTCATAATTCATACATTTTCATTGTTCAAAAAATTGGGCAGTAAAATCAATTTTAATGAGGATTTAAAAAGGATTTTTAGGGCACTCCTGAGGTGAAAAAGTCGGGAATGGGAATTGGCAGATGGGAAATGACACAGAGACATTTGCACTAAATATTTATGTGGATAAACCATCAGCTTTCCCAAATATTTTGTGATGGGATTCTATAAACTGGATGCTCCAGCAGGGATTCGTTGAGCACCAGGAAAAATAAAGGAATGAGAGATGGAACAGCTTGAGGAGTAAAATTCCTGCTGAGCCACGGGTGGAAAAAGCAGGAAAATATAAAATGAGAGTTGTGAGACAGAATTTACCAAAAAAAGCCATTTTTAGTCTTGGTTTAGTCTGGAACTCCCTAAAACATCTTGTTCCTGCCTTCTTCTCGTCAGATTTTAAGGAATGGCTCGTTGGGGAATTCATTAAATGGAAGATTCCACGTGGGATTTCACTTGGATCCATCACTGTCTGACGCCCTCCTGGTTTTTGACTAAATGACGCCATTTTGGGTTCAGAAATGTTTTTAAGTGCTTTGGATTTAGTTCATTTTGCCACAATTTGGAATTCTACCAAGGAATAGCAGACTTAAAGATCAGATCCTCTAATAAATGGTGGATAATAGAAGGAAAGGAAAAGGGTTTTTATCACTTTAATCAGGAAAAAAATTATTTGGTGCCTCTCTGTGACATCCCAAATCTCAATTCCTGCAGGATCTGAACGCCAGAGACTTGGCTCCATGGAAATGATGGAAAGAAATTGGTTTTAATTTTGAAAATCCTGATTGCTGGAGTCAGGAGGATCTTCCAAAATCCCTTGGGTGTTTCACATGGATATCCAGTGGAATATTCCACAGGACAGCCAGGAGTGGGAATTCCCTGGGACTCAAATTAGCAGCATTTTAACAATTTCTTGATGATTTCCTGCAGAAAACTCAATCTGGAGGAGCTGACCCCAAAGAGAGGGGTGGGATGGGTTTGCTCCCATCATCATTTGGGAACAGGGATGGAAAACCCATGGCTGGGGGAGCTCTCCCTGGATTTTTAGGTGGCCACTGACCAGTGGTGACCACAGCTACCCAAAAAGTTGGGAATTTGGCTGTTTTCCTGTTAAATCCAGCTCTGGCTCCACGGAGCACAGGACTGCTGAACTCATCCATTTTCCCGTGGTTTTAATGCCAAGTTTTTTGCTAAATCCATGTTTTTGACAGCAGGAATCAGAAGGCGTGAAGGGTTAGGTGTGATCCGAGCTCACAGTCCATGGATAAACATTTTAGGAGCTTTCCCATGACCTGGAGCCCAAAAATCTGGGCTTTAAGACTGCAGGAACCACCTCAGGTACTGGATTGATGGATCAACCCATGGCCTCAAGAATTGTCCTGGCCTCAGATAATTCCAGTCTGGTTTGTGCCAAACAAATTCCTAATTTGTCCCACTGGTACGGAATTATTGCCAAAGTACAGTTTAGGATTCATTTAATTACACATCTGATAATTAATAGGCAGGAATTTGTTATTCTGACCTACTCTGGATCCAACCCCATTTTTTTGTTCCCACAAAATCCATCCCAGTGAGCAGGAAAGGGGGAGAATCCCAGATTCCCAACGTTTTCCTGCTGTAGCATTCCAGTCCCAGCTGCCTTAAAGCTCGAGGAGAGCAAATTCCCACAAAGTTTTCTTTGAGTTGTTATTTTTGGCAGGAAAATTCCTGCTCAACCCCCGGAGAGGAGATTATTCCATGAACCCTCCAACAGAGCAGGGAGCACTACAAAGTTCTTGGGAGAATAATTTGTTCTTTAATGTAAAAAAACTGGAGAAAGTGCCCAGGCAACAAGAAAGGAATTAAAATAACTCAGCCAACACCCAGTCACATGCAGAAAAAAAAAATCCCTAAAAATAAAAATCCTGGAAGCAGAGCTGTTGAATTGACAGGGAATCATTCCACAGCCCCTAATCCAGCATCTGTTATCTCCGAAAACCTGCTGCACTGAATTCCCTGGGAACTGCGATCGGAAAAATACAGCTATTAATTGATCCCACAAATTAACTGCTAATCCAAGAGTCCTGATTATGATTAGGCTGGTAATCAATTCATTTGATAGAAAGCTCCTTAAATTTTCCAAATTGCAGTTCAGCTCTTCCCTCTCTCTCTTTCCCACTCGTTCCATTAATTAACTGTTTTTTCCCAGCAGTGAAAAGCGGGATTTTCCTTCCTTAATTGCCTCTTGACCCTTCCTGGCTCTGCCTTCGGAGGTTCTTCATCAGGAGCAAATGAAAACGCTCTCGATGAATTACAAATATTGCTGGGCCCAGAGGAAACTTCCCAGCCTGGCTGTGAATCCTTTGGAGTTCTATTGATCCAGGTTTGCTGAGGAAAATCTGGGATTTTCCCGGGATACGGGGCTGGCCTTCAGTTCATACGGGTGGGGGGAACAACCTCTCTGCTGGCTCTGCACAAAGTGGTTCCAGAATTCCTGGTTCCAGCAGCAGCCAGGGGAATTCTGCAGTCCATGAGGGGGGTTTTGCTGCCACTGGAGCAGCCCAGATCCCTAAGGAGCCGAGGGATCTTTGGGAAGTGGTCTCAGGTTTGCTCCACTCGGGTGAGATCCCACCTGCAGAGCTCCATCCACCTCTGGGATCCAACATCAGGAGGACGTGGAGCTGCTGGAAAGAATCCAGAGGAATCCATGAAGATGCTCCAAGGGCTGGAGCCCCTCTGCTCTGGAGTCAGGCTGGGAGAGCTGGGAATGTTCACCTGGAGAAGAGAAGGATCCAGGGAGAGCTCAGAGCCCCTTGCAGGGCCTAAAGGGGCTCCAGGAGAGCTGGAGAGGGACTGGGGACAAGGCATGGAGGGACAGGACACAGGGAATGGCTTCCCAGTGCCAGAGGGCAGGGCTGGATGGGATCTTGGGAAGGAATTCCTGTCTGTGAGGGTGGGGAGGAGCTGGGCTGGAATTCCCAGAGCAGCTGTGGCTGCCCCTGGATCCCTGGCAGTGTCCAAGGCCAGGCTGGACATTGGGGCTTGGAGCAGCCTGGGACAGTGGGAGGTGTCCCTGCTGGAATAGGATGGGCTTTAAGATCCTTCCAACTCAAACCATTCCAGGATTCCACGATCCAGGTACAAACACGGTTTAAAATCCCATTCCTCTCGGGCAAATTCCCACCCATCCCCTTTTTTTTTTCACCTCCCTTGTTTTCATTTTACAGCCGAATTCCAGAGGTGCTGCTGCAAAGCTCCCACCCCGTGTAGCACTCAGGGAAATATTGGATTCCCCATTAATGCCGGGATTGAAAAGCAGCTCATTGATTGAGCTTCGTTAGGGAGATAATGAGGAGACATTTTTCGTTCAGAGGTCTCTAATGAAGAATGGCTTTCCCATTCATTAAATTCCCGAATCCTGATGGAGCTGTGCTTACAGGAATCTCACACAAATCCCAGGTAGCGATGCCACATTCAGATCTTCATGAGTTTCTTTGGATCCAGGAGCAGCAGGACGTCAAAAGTGAAACATTCCAAGGCCAAAAATCCTCTTTTTCCTTCCCAGACATCCCATTATGGAGCGATGGGATGGGATTGGAACAGCTCTGCTGCCATCGTGCTGGTTCTGCTCTAAATTGAGCTCTGGAAAAACCCAAAATTAGCCTTTCCTATTATATTCCAGCTCGGAGAAAGGAAGGAGCCTGTCTGTCTGTCAAGCTGCTGCATCAGTGAATGATGGGGAAAGATAAATTCAAATCCCAGCTCAAAGTAGATGAAAAATTATTAACAGTTATTAACAATTATTAACAGTTATTAACAATTATTAACAGTTATTAACAATTATTAGCAACAGATTTGGAAATTATTTACAAACTCCCAAGGCTGTGAGGTCCAAACATGCCCATGGCCTCCATTCCTCTGGATTAAAGGATCACAGGGTGAGAGATATCCTAATTATAGGATTCCAGATTGGGTTGGGTTGGAAGGGACCTTAAATCCCATCTCATTCCATCCCTTTTCCATGGGCAGGGACACCTCCCACTATCACAGGTTGCTCCAAGCCTTGTCCAAGCTGGCCTTGGACACTTCCAGGGATCCAGGGGCAGCCACAGCTTCTCTGGGAATTCCAGCCCAGCCCCTCCCAACCCTCCCAGCCAGGAATTCCTTCCCAATATCCCATCCCATGGGATGGTTGCCATTGGTGTCATCAATCCCCACTTGCCTAAACTGGGATGGGGGCCAGAATCAGGGGAATTTCTCTCTGTTATTTCTCTTTATTTTATTAAAAAACCCCTTCATCCTTCACCCGAACATTTCTCATTATTTATTATCCTGTTCATTAACAGCAACTGGAGGCAAGTGCCCAGCCATGTTTAACACATTCCAGACATCCAGGGAAGGCTGCTCCCCATCCCAAAAATTCCACAATTAAGACAAGAGACTTTGACTCTTTCGGATCCTTTTCATCCATTCCGGCCACTTGATCCCAGGGAAAACTCTGCCCTGTGGTGGATCTATTTCAATTGGGAATCTTGGCCTTTTGCTTTTGGAATCAGGCAATGTATCCATGTGGGAATATTGTGTTCCCACACGAATGATGCTGCAAGGACTGGAAAGGGATTGAAAAGACTTTTTTTTTATCTCTGATCATGGACAGAAGGTGCCTCCTACAAGGAAAACAGCCCTGGATACTGGAGTTACTGGGAACAGGGATTTATGACCATTAATTTGAAAACCTGAGGGGTAGAACTGCAGGAAAATCCCGAAACTGCTCAAGTGAGAGGAAATTAGGTTGGATATTAGGATTTCAGGGAAAAGTTCTTCCCCCAGAGGGTGCTGGGCACTGCCCAGGCTCCCCAGGGAATGGGCACGGCCCCGAGGCTGCCAGAGCTCCAGGAGGGCTCGGACACCGCTGCCAGGGATGCCCAGGGTGGGGTTGTTGGGGTGTCTATGCAGGGCCAGGGGCTGGGCTGGATAACCCACGGATAATCCCTTCCCACTCAGGATATTCCATAATTCCATGACTGGCAGCATCTGAGCTTCGGGCTCATCACGGTCGGAGGTTTTGGAAAACCTTTGGTATCCATCACATTTGATGTCCCCTCCTTCAAAAAGTCTGGAAAGTTGTCAGGGTTTCAGTTCTTTGGGCTGTGGTGGCACAGGGCTGAAAAACCCCAATATTCCACATGGAGAATATCCACACACTGAGCTCTGCTCTGCAATGAGAATCACCGGAATGATCTGACGGGTGTGATCGGATATTTGATAAGCGGGGATGTTTCTGAAACAGAAAATACAGCAAATATCCAGATTTGTGTGGAGAATTGAAAACACTTGGAAAATTCAGGTTGTTCTTTGTTTTTAGGGAGTTGGTTGGACACATGTGAGGTGGTTGGACAGATGGGCAGGATCATCCTTTGGGATATCAAATTATGATCAACGGGATCATCATTTGGGATACCATCATTTGGGATATCATCATTTGGGATATCATCATTTGGGATATCAAATTACAGTCAGCAGGATCATCATTTGGGATACCATCATTTGGGATATCATCATTTGGGATATCATCATTTGGGATATCATCATTTGGGATACCATCATTTGGGATATCAAATTACAGTCAGCAGGATCATCATTTGGGATATCATCATTTGGGATATCAAATTATGATCAAATTTTGATCAAAAGAATCATCATTTGGGGTATTGTCATTTGGGATATCATCATTTAGGATATCAATAAATCATCCTGTGAAGAATCTGCTGTTCTGACCTTGCACTCCTTGCTCACCTCCCACCACCCTCAGTCCTGTCCCATCCCAATCCAGGTCCCTCCCAACCCAAACCATTCCATAATTCCACAATTTTTCATCGACGTGAAAAACCCCAACCAATCACAAACTGATCTTACACAGTATCAAAATAATAAAATATTTTCCCTTCCAACTTTAATTTACCAATATTAAGAATGGAGATTAAAAAATGGATCTGATAAATTAATAATTCCTGCGCTTACCTTGCTGGAAATCCGAGCTGGTCTCATCCATCCACTTTATATTGCTGTATCCTTGAAATCCCACAAAGCATTTGGTGCCACCTGACTTCCAGATCCATGTCCAGGACGATTCCGAGCTGTCACAGGAGTAACTCTGGGAATTCAAGCCTTTCCAGGTGTCTGGATGTTGATATTTAGCTGATATCTCTGATATCACATCTCGTCTCTGTTAATATCTGCAACAATAACCCGGAATTCTCACTAATGAGGATTGCAGATGCCGTTAATTAGGAGTAAATAACGAAGAGAACAGGGTGCTAATGAGCAGCGATTGTGCTGAGTGCTGGAAAAATGAAAACAAACACGGAATGATTTCATACAGCCTAATAAATTCCCAGGCATCCAGGAACAAAGGACGGATGTTGTCCCAGTAAATTCTCAGGAATCGAGGAACAAAGGACAGATGTTGTCCCCTCATGTTGGATATTTGTTGGATTTCTCTGTGTTCCAACAGCTATAAAACCAATAAAATGGATTTAGAAATATGGCACAACTTTTAAGCAGTGATTTAATTAACCCTGGACCAATTTCACGAGAGTTTCGTTGGATTTCCCATCACAGCAAATTTTTAAAATGAGCTTTTGCTGAATATTTCCCTGGATTCAAAAGGGCAATAAAACAAGCAAGACCCAACGGCTGCATTGTTCACTAGGGCAGAAAATCAGAATATTTTCTACTTTCTGTGGGGTTTTTATTTGTTTTGCTGGTTTTGTGGTTTTTCCTTAATTTCTTTTTGTTTGGTTGGTTTTGGGGTTTTTAATTTGTTTTTTGTTGGGTTTTTCTGGTGTTTTTTTTGGTTTTGTTTTGGTTTTTTTGTTGTTTTGGTTTTTTGTTTGGTTTGTTTTGTTTTGTTTGTGGTTTTTTTAGTGTGGTTTTTTTTTGGTGTGGTTTTTTTTGGTTGCATTTTTTTGTGGGTGTGGTTTTTTTTTTTTCCAGTTTGATTTTTCTCTTGTAGTCCAGTGTCAAAACCCCAGGGCTGCGTCTCGGGCTATCAGGGAGATCAGAATCTCTCCAGAGTGGGAAGTGCTCGCTCAGAGGGAGCCATTGAGTGCCTACGCAGGTTCAGAGGTAATGATCTGAGATGTGACTCCTTAAAACTCCTGATGAACTCCAGGCAGAATTGATCCAGGATGTTCCATGAATACAAAACTCCCCTGCATGGTCAGGTTTGGGAAAGAAATGTGTGGAAGCCAGGAAATCGATCATGGAATCCTGGAATGGGTTGGACTGGAAGGGAACTTAAAAATGGGACTATTTCACGGGCAGGGGCACCTCCCACTGCCCCAGGCTGCTCCAAACCCCGTCCAACCAGGCCTTGGACAATTCCAGGGATCCAGGGGCAGCCACAGCTTCTCTGGGAATTCTATTCCAGGGCCTCCCCACCCTCCCAGCCAGGAATTCCTTCCCAATATTTCATCTAACTCTGCCCTTTCCAGCTTAAGGCCATTCCCTCTTGTCCTGCCATTCCATGCCCTTGTCCAAAGTCCTTCTCCAAACTCAGCACTTTTTTCTCCTACCTGCAAAAAATAGGAACTGATGGGATGCAAACATTCCACATTCCAGCCTGGAAAAGCTGTGGCTGCCCCTGGATCCCTGGAAGTGTCCAAGGCCAGGTTGGACAGGGCTTGGAGCAGCCTGGGATAGTGGGAGGTGTCCCTGCCCATGGCAGGGGTGGCCCTGGATGGGCTTTAAGGTCCCTTCCAACTCAAACCATTCCATGATTCCATGAACTTTTTTCTCTGCACACAATATGTGGAAAGCAAAGAAAATGTCAGAGCAAAAGCCAGGAAAAAAAAAAGCTCCTGGCTCTTGACAACATGAATCCAAACAGAGCTTTGGAATTCTGTGCCATTTCTATAATCGTCCCAGTTTTCCGGCACCTCAGACTGCTCACATGGATCCCTTTGGAATATGGATCACTCTGATATTTTGTTTTCCATGTCAGAAATAGTTATTCCAGGAGAATTCCATGTTTTCAGCATCTCAGCTCCAACTGCTCCCAAAGTGTTGCCTTGCCGTGCTATTTTAGGGATGAGGGGTTTGCAGGTGACTGGGGTCTCTGCTGGGTGAGAGACCGAGAGGAAAATTTGGGAAATCAGCGCAGAAAAAAAAGGAGAAATATTTTAAAATATTTACAAAATGCTGCTGTGGGGCTCCAGACACGGAGAGTGTGAAAAAACTTGGAAAAACAGAAAGCAGCTGGAAGAAAACTCGAAGGAGTAGAGCGGTTTTAACTCTCACTTTTCCCTCAGATCATGGCAGAACTGAATATTTTCCTTGGAATGTGTTTTCCAGGAGGAAGCTGCCACAACCGTGGCTAAACCCCGACCTTCAAAGAGTCACTCAAGGAAACAATTCCCGGTAATTCCCACATTTGTGCTCAGCCTGGAATGCTGAATAAGGACTCGTTTTGCCTGTGGCAGGAGCTGAGCATTCCTGGGATTGAGCTGCCTCATTCCAGAGTCTCCCGGCAACAAAGGGAAGGATGGAGCCCGTCCCACCATCTGCCAGGCTCCGGCTCTTCCTGGCCTCCTCTTCCCGAGCAGATTCTCGGCCCCGTCTGTCCCCGCGCAGCCCCAGATGCCACTGGCTGACATTTCCTCTCCAGGAACATTCCCGGGACAACGGGAGTGGGGCTTTGTCCTTCTCCAAAGGCATCCAACGCTCCAGATTGACTCATCAGCATGTGGCTCGCCTATCCAAAGGGTAAGTTCCTGGGATCTGTGCAAAAAATCCTGGGGTTTGAGGAAATGTCAGGCTTTCATCCGTGTTTTGGAAGGAGATGTGAGTTTTTCCAGGCTGTAAATCCCTGCTTTGCGTAGTCCTGGTTGAGAGGCTCAGGAAAGGTTTAAAACCCATCTTTTTCTTGAGGCTGGGTACATTCCCTATCCTTGGAAGTGTCCAAGGCCAGGCTGGATGGGGCCATGAGCTATTGCTGATGGTGATATGAGAGAGGGCCTCCTGCAACCTGGGGGAGGCCGAAAGTCCTGGCCAGAAAGTGAAAAGACGAGCAGAGTCTCCGAATTTCTTGCTCCAGATCGTTGTTTTAATGAGCGTTATCAGAGAGACAGAGTGCCCAGCGTGGCACCCTGNTAGTGGGAGGCACCTCCTGCATTTGTGTTTGTCATTCCTGGGAGTAATGGGTTATTTGTGGGATTTTTGGAATCATTCGTTTCGTGGTGGGAGAGTTCTTCCCCTTCATCCCCTGATGGCTGGTGATGGGAAAAGATCCATCCCTGACAAATTTGAATCATCATGGAATCGTGGAATGGCTTGGGAGGGAAGGGACTTAAATCCCATCCAGTTCCACCCCTGCCGTGGGCAGGGACACCTTCCCCTATCCCAGGTCGCTCCAAACCTCACCCAACCTGGCCTTGGACACTTCCAGGGATGAGGCAGCCACAGCTTCTCTGTCAGGGACTCATCACTTTCGAGTTCTCTCTTGGAATTTTGGAACTCTCAAATTCTCTCTCTTTGGAATTCCAATTTTCCTGAAGCAAAGGAGCATCCAAAAGGCTTCACCAGCTGGGTGTGAGCCGAGCGTCATTCCATGGACACGGCTGGAGAAGGTGGGAAGAGGAACTCCGAGCCAGCACGGAGGAGATGAGCTGAAGGTCCCAACCACTCTGGAATGCCACAGAGGCCTCAAATTTAGACCAGAATTCCCTTTTTCCAGTGGGTTAAGCCCTCAGGAATGAAACAGAGACACGGGGCCTGCTCCAGGGCTGAAGGCCTTGCAGAGCAGAGATTTTTCCCATTAATTCAGCAGAAACTTTTAAATTAAACAAGAGAGCTTTTCCTCAGAGACCTGAAGACAATCCCACACCAGGAGAAAGTGTTAAATGCATTCAGTTTAGCTGTTATATTGTCATTAACAGGAGTGGGATTTTAAGGCCCACAGGTGAGGAGAAGCCTGGGAAGCGCTTCCTTAAGGAATATCTGCGCATGGAAGTGCTAAATCCAGGCACAGCTCCTTCAGGCGCAAGGGGGGATTTTGGGAGTGTAGATAAAAGTGAAATAAAATTTGGGAAACCTTCACATCACTCACAGAAGAATTTCACTCTGGGTGCAGTGAATCCCTTTATCCCTCTGTCCCATGGGGACCTTCACCAGTTTTTGTTCCATTCCTGGCAGGATGGAGCCACAATTCCCCCTTAAATTCCCTCCCTTTCCCCTTGAACGCTCTGACTCGTGCAGGTATTTCAGGCTCCGAGAAGGAGACTACGTAAAAATGATGAAGAAAAAATTAAAACCACTTGAAAATGCTATTTTGAGGCTTCTGGGACTTGAATAAATGAGCTTATTAACTCAATTATCCACGGCATTTGGAATATTTTATCCTTTCAGCCCATTCCTCCCTCTTTGCTGGAAAAGAGGTGCTGGAATTCTCCTCTCTGCCTTTCCCAGGAAGTTTCAGTGATGTCCAGGCTGCATGAAGTGAAGGTGCTCATTCTTTCCTTCAAGATGCCCCCACAATTTGATATTTAAGTGATGCTTTACCATCTGTTTTATTAATTTTGACATCTATAAACTTTTTTTTTTCCCCTATGATCTGATCCTGGAAAGAATCCAGGACTGATTTTAGTTTGTTTTAGTGGTGAATACAGGTGGGTGAGCTCTGCCAAAAATTATTCTTAATTATGGGAAGTTTCAAGTTTCTTCATGGTCAATTTTCAGAGGTTTTCACCTTTGGAATTCACCTGATCTTAGATTGAAATGTGTTCCCTCAAGGACAATTTCCTAAAGTTTTTTGTTTTCACTCTCCAGCACAAAATGTGGGATTTATCTGATCAAAAGCAGACACCTACATAGAAATACATTTATTTTATTTTCTATATATAGAAATCTGTTTTACCTTGTCATGGAGATTCCCATGGGATCAACAGAATGAGAAATCCCATCCCAAAATTCTTCTCATCCCAAGTGAGGCGTGGAAGTAGAAGAGCCCTTTAAACAGTTTCTCTCTGCTGATTCAAGAGAGACTCGAGGTTGATGAATTGACTCTTCAAGGTCGATCTTACACTGAGTTCAAACATTTATTTGCAATCTATCAAGTCAGAAAATGAAAGAAAAATTAAAGATTCACGAAGAGTTAATTAACGGCCTCATTAAAAGCAGCCCCTCATGAAAACCACCCCTCATCAGCTCTTGGCCAAACCCCACGGGAGGTGGGGCTGGAGCTTTATGAAGCCATGAGGTGGCTCCAAGGGAACTGGATTTTTGGGATTTGGGAGGTGGATGTTGTTTCTTCTCAGCTGTTCCGTGTAAGTAACAGAGCTGAGCTCTAGCACTGCCCTGGGAATGCCAAGACCCCTTTTTTTGGTCGACTAAATTCAGTGTAAATCTGGTGAGATGCCATCCCTAGGAATTTCTGAGGTGGAAAAGAGCTGATTTCCCTTTTTCTGGGGGTTTTTCTCCTCCCCCAGCTGTCAGACTGGTGGTGATGGGGGGGTTGGGTGACTTTTGTTCTATTTTCAAATAAAGCCATAAAACCAATTAGGCAAATTAAAACTTCTTTGAAAAATAGGAATATACTGCTCAATTCCTCCTGAAAAAGCTGTGAGGAAGTGGTGGGTGCATCAGTGAAAATGAAAGTGGAGAAGTGAAAATAAGGCCCAAATTAGGGAATAATTCTTTTTTTTTCTTTTGGAGGATGTTTTAATGGAGGAAAGCAGAGGCAAGAACTTTGAGAGAGACATAAATGGATTTTTTAGTTAAATTCTTGTACAGTCAAGAAAAGATCAGGACAAAATGTTAATTAAAAGGGCAACGTGTTTGTTCTAAGCAAAAACAACACGAGACGGGACAGAAGTCACATGGCTGGGAGATAATCCCAATTCTCAAACATCCTGAGATGAATTCAATTCTCACTTTTTTGTTTGTCTCATTGTTATTTCATCCCGGAGACCTTGGCTAGGCATTTTCAATTATCTTCACCTGTGAGGAAATCCTTATTTAAAAACCCCAATTTCAGTTGTTGTGAGGCGATAAAAAAAAAAACAATCCACAAATTGATTCCAAAGTGAGGGTGGGGAGTAGCTAAAACTGCAGAGAAACTTTTCCCTCTGAAAGCCATAAAATAATGGGTTGAAATTGGGATTGCATCTCCCAAAAGCCACTTCCAGTGGTCATTAGTGGGAAAAGAAGGATAACTGAGGATGCTGGAAGGCTCTGAGGATGAACAGTAAACACCGATCTTAGAGCAGCGTGGAAAGAAGGGGTTGGAAAAGAGGAGCTGATGGTGGGGGAGTTTTACTTTGGAAAGTCTGGATTTGAAGCTGCAGGAATTATGGAAAATCTGGTGAAGGTTTTGTCTTAACTCCTGCGTCCATTTCTGGGCTCCTCACTTCCAGAAGGACACGGAGGGGCTGGAGAAGGTCCGAGGAAGGCTCTGGAACACCAGGAGCAGCTGAGGGAGCTCAGCCTGGAGAAGAGGAGGCTCAGGGGGGACCTTCTTGCTCTCAAAAGGAAAGGGAGAGGCTCAGGTTGGACATCAGCAGGAATTTCTCCATGGAAAGGGTGCTCAGGCCTTGGAAGTGCCCAGGGAGGTTTGGAGTGCCCATCCCTGGAGGTGTCCAAGGAATTCCTGGAGGTGGCACTCAGAGCTCTGGGCTGGGGACAAGGTGGGCATCGGGCACAGGCTGGACTTGACCTTGAAGGGCTTTTCCAGCCTCAGCGATCCTGGGATTCTGTCTCCAACCCCCAAAGCACAGCCCAGCGAACACAGAGATATTTGTAGGACTGGATTTTCGGCCGATAAATGCGTTGGAAAGAACAGCGACTGCTGGAACAGATCCCGGCAGAATCTCGGTGGTAGTTTCGAGGAAAAAAGCACAATATTAATTCCACACTTCGCCTTCAGCACAAAGCTGGGGATGAGAAGCTGTGAACAAGGAAAAGCAGCGCAGTCCTGACACTGTCTGAGTAACAAAGGGGTGCTAAAAATATTCCCAGACGTTTTTATCATCCCAGATATTATTAAAGACTGCGAGGCCTAAAGGAAATTACAACACCCTGGAGATTAGAGGAGCTTTATCCCAGCTGCCTGCGCTGTCTCGTCCTCCACGCTCACGGAACACCGGGATGTTTATTTGTGGGATAACAAATAAACTGAGGGAAGTGGTAAAACACTGGCACAGGGTGCCCAGAGAAGCTGTGGCTGCCCCTGGGTTCCTGGAAGAGTCCAAGGCCAGGCTGGATGGGGCTTGGAGCAGCCTGGGATAGTGGAAGGTGTCCCTGCCCATGGTAGGGGGTGGAATGGGATGGAATCGTTCTGGAATTCTCTGATTCCTTGCTGTGCAAAAGTGGGAGAGAAAGATGGATCTGAGATTACTCCTGAAAATTCACCAGATTCATCCCAGTCGTGCAGCTCCCATTAGCACAAAACAAGGAATCGCTGCTGCTCAAATGTAGGGAATAATTGATCCTAAAAGACCAAAAAACTCATGGATTTAAAGGATTTACTCTTCAGGCATGTCAAACCCTGGGCTGGGAGTGAGCAGCGACCCCAACTCCAGCAGGTTCATCACGAAATCGTTGTCTCAGCCAGGGAAGCAAAGATCAACTTCCAGGAAAACATGTGGGGCCTCATTTAAATCCCAAATCCTATTTTACTCCGGGATTAATTACCACGAAAAGCCAAAGGCTTCTGTTCACATTTAAAGGGTTTTAAAGCCTTTTTATGCTTCACCTTGAAGAGGAGCTGCCACTCATCAGCCTCACATCAAAGCTTAATTTGCTCTGCTCCAGCACAAAGTCCTCACTCCTTGCTTGGCAAAGCTCCTTGGGTTAATTAGTGGCTCCCAGGAAAAGGACACGTTAAATGTAATTAGCCAAATAATGGAAGAATTTCCTGTTGCGTCACACTTTGCATCTAATTAGTGACATCAGCTCTCTTTTCTCTTCTTTAAACGGATTTGGAAATGTTTGCAGAAGAAACAAGGCAGAGGTTTTACTAATTAAGCCCAAAATTTGCATTTTCCTTGGAGTAATCCAAAGTAGGAATTATTTCAGCTGTGCATCCCTGGAAAAGGAGGGATCAGCTCTCTCTCTTGTACAGCTGAGGCACCAAAGCTGCTCCAGTCTCCAAAACTCTGTTATTCCTGCCTTTCCATTTGTTTTTCCCATCAAAACAGCTTTTTCCAGGGTGTTTCTTTTTGTGCTCCTCCCCACTTTTGGCACTGTTTGGCCTTTCCTGTTCATTTGAGAAGTTAACTGATGAAATTATGGAATCATTGAGGTTGGAAGAGCCCTTTGGGATCACCGAGTCCCACTTGTGCCCGATTCCCACCCTGGGCGCCACATCCAGGAATTCCTTGGACACCTCCAGGGATGGGCACTCCAAACCTTCCTGGGCAGCCCCTGCCAAGGCCTGAGCACCCTTTCCATGAAAAAATTCCTCCTGGTATCCAACCATCAGATGAAGGACTCTTGACTTAAATTTCCCATTTCTCATGGCCTCGAAAGCCCAAAAAAAATTCCAACCTGAACAGCACTGGGAAAAAAAAAAGGAATTCATGGAGACCATTGTCAAGGTCTTGTTTTAAACATCTCAAGGCAAAACTTTTCCAGATAAAAACTTTAGTGATGGAGAGGAAAAACCTGGAGAAAGTTGCTTCTCCCAGCATTTTAGGAAGATGTCAGGAGGTGATAACAATCAGAAGGAATTTTCCACGTGCTTGATAATGGGAAGGGAAAAGAGAAGTTTTAATAGAGCTGCTCTGTTGGAATGGGATTTATTTATCCCCAAACTTGTGTCCACTTCTCCATACTCAACTTCCACATGCTGAAGGACACAGGGAATATCTGTGCCATGGGAATATCGGCATTTAGGAGGTGACAAATGGCCTGGAGAAAAAACCTTGGGAAATTTGACCAACCAATACTGGGAATAAAGGCCTTAAAAGACATTTGACACGTGGATGTGGCATATGGGGACATGGGTGGGCTTGGAAGTGCTGGGGAATGTTTGGATTTGATGGTCTTGGAGGGCTTTTCCAACCAGAATAATTCTGGGATTCTAGGATTACAAAAGAAATTTAAAAGAAAAATGTTTTTCCACGAAAAACAGTGATTTCCCTGTGGAATTCATCACTTTGGAGAGTCAAGGGAACCAAAAGCACGGCAAGACCTGGAATTAACAGGCTGGGATGAGTATTGGGAATATCCGGAGTGGCCGCAATTAGTCATCGGAAAAACACCATGGAAGAGATGAAAATTCGTATTTTCCACTCCAAGTAATCCCCAGATCTAAAGGTAAAATCTCCTTTGTGGATTATTCCTGAGCTGTTCATTCCCAGCTCTGCCTTTCCTTGGAGACATCCATTATAAATCCCTGAATCAGAAACTGCTCTTTTTTAATGGGAATTTTGAGACTCGTTCAAGGAGTTGGAAGTTTTGAAGCTTCAGAAGTGCATCTGAACAGGAGAAATCCCTGCAAAGGAACTCTTGGAATGTGTGAGTTACAGGGAACATTTCCTTTTTATTACTTTTCACGGCTGAGGTGAATCTGCCCCGGATATTTATGAATAATTCTAATTTTTTTTCCTTTAGTCAAGGATAATAAAACAAAAAGTTTGCAGTCTTGTGCTCTGTGTGAAGGCTACAGCTCACAAACTCAAATCATAACCACATTTAGGATTTTATGGCCAGGTTGGAAGTTTATTTTAGGGTAATCTCTGCATTTTTTCTACTTCCATTCCTCCAGGAGGGCAATTTCCAAGGAAAATAAACCCCCCTCAGTCTGATTTCCCTTCCACATCACCTGATTTATTTGATTTAATATTTAATTTTTCTTATCGGTTGAGAATCACAAATTTCACTTCAGCTGTGTCTTGGTTTTTTAATGTATTATATGAAATTAATTTTCTGTAGGCTGGAAAATGAGAATAATGAAATGAATTTTTTCAGTATTCCTGTGAACAATTTAAGTTTGGAAAAGCCTTTGTTTGGGGAAGGTGAGGATAGGATTTATTTCTAATTTTCTTCCCAAAAAAAGGATGGATTTAAAGCTTCAACTCCTTAATTTCTTTCACTTGTCCTTTTCCTTCAGTCCTTTGTATTTTAGCAAAATGGGAAGGGAATAAAGGAAGGAGGAGACAATGGGAATTTTATTCCATAAAATTATGGGATCACAGAATGGTTTGGATTGGGAAGGATCTTAAATCCCATCCAATTCCATGGGCAGGGACACCTTCCCCTATCCCAGGTTGCTCCAAGCCCTATCCAAGCTGGCCCTGGATACTTCCAAGGATTTTGCAGGAGGAGAATGAGGCACTTCCAGTCCCCATTCCTGCCTGGATGGACACTTGACCACCCCCTGCTTCCCATAAATAGAATTTTTTCCATAAAATCTCTCTCCCCAGATCCCTGCAGAGAGCGATGGCTGTGTGTAATTCCCTTCTCTTTCCTAGGTGTGCTCTTCCCAGATTTATCCTGTAATTTTCCCAGCCCTGTTTTGAACCTTTCCAGCTTTTTTGCTGGTATTTTCCCTTCGCTTCTTGCTCCCAATTAACCTTTCTGACTTCCTTTAATCCTGTAAACTGCTCTTTCTGCCATTTCTGTTTTCCCTTGGCCTAATGGAGCTTTTTCATCCCCTTTCCTTTTGATTCCCAATTTAATGATGCTGTTATTGCCGCTGTAAAACCAGCTGGTTATCGATAACTCCTGCTCATTACTAAATGAAACTCGGCCTTATCGGTGCTCAAGGCTCAGCCTTGATGTGGAAATCAACCCTTCAGTGTTTTCCACTCATTCCCAAGGTTTGATTTCCTGGATATCTGATGTTCAATCGTTCTGCTCAGTGCTTCAAGAACAAAATCCCGCCGTGGCTCTGCCCAGGCTTTATTAAAAATATGCACAGGAGATTAGGCTGTCACCCTGGGAGAGGTTCAAGTGTTCCAAAGTTAAATTCCTCCTAAATTTTTAAAGGAACAGAGGAAATGTTTCACAAAAACCTTCGAGATCACTGGAAAGCAGAGAATTTTTTAGTGCTCGTGGCACAAACGTCCTTCAAATAAATTCATGTTGACTTTTGTGTCACAAAGTGAGGAATTTTTATTCTATTTTATTTTCTTGGGCCTACAAAATCCAAGAGCTGGACCTTGGGCCTGCAAAATCCAATAACTTCCCTATTTCTTTAGAGGGATAAACCAAATGTTAATTCCCAGATGGCTCCGAGAGAACAAAGAATTGGAGCACCCTGGGTTGGTGGGAGGTGTCCCTGCCCATGGCAAGGAGTGGAACTGGGTGGGATTTAAGGTCCCTCCAACCCAAACCATTCCAGGGTTCTCTGATCTCCTTTTCTTTTCCCACTCAGATTTCAATCAGGGCATTCCCAGGGATGATTTCCTTCAAAGCTGTCAGGGCAGGTGATATTTTTCCCAAGTTTTTTTTTCTCAGGGATGAAATGTTGCTTTTTTCTGTGATCCTGCTTGACTCTACCAAGCTTCCAAGCCAACAAATCTCCGTGATCCAATACCTGGAATTAGCAGATGTCTGGACACCCTCAGTTGCCAAATAAACTGAGTGGAACCACAGTAAGAAGATAAGAA
>VZTH01005080.1:166-31442 GCA_013397815.1 Aleadryas rufinucha
GGCTGGCCTCTGCGTGTCCCCCTCCCCTCGCTGCTGCCGCTGCTTCTGCTGCAGCCGCGTCGAGTTATGACAGGCGTTTTATTTCGGTGTCCGACCGTCAGGCGTAAATCATCGCAGGAAATCGGAGCTCGCTCCTAATTACCTTTAAAGCCCGGCTCTGCCAAGCACGTGTTGCCCGTGCACAGCCGCGGCCCCGCGCCGGGCTCGCAGCGGCGGTGCCGGGCTCGCAGCGGCCCCGGGGCGGCCGGAGCCCCGCGGAGATGCTGCGAGCCCGGGGAGGAGAAAGTTTCTCGGCGCAGCGTTTGGAACCGGGTCGAGGGCCGGGGGCAGCCGGGAGGGCCGAGGGATGACCGGTGCTCTGCCTCCTCCGGAGGGAGCCGTGCAATGATGCAACGGGCCGGGGGTTTCTCTCCTCCTCTCCCGCCCCCCGCGCTCCCTCCCCCGGGCATTATCTGCCTAGGAAGAGAGAGCTGGGGCGTGCACTTCGCTGGATCGCTTCCCAGCCGTGCAAAGCGAGAGCGCGGGATCCAGACGCTTCCCTTCCCCCCCTCCTTCATCCCCCCCTCCTTTTCTCCCTTTTCCCTTTTTTTTTTTTTCTTTTTTAACACTCTCCGTGCTGCGAGACGTGTTTAAACACACACGAGCAGGAATGCACGAATGCCCATTAGGGACTGCCACATGTGAATCACGGCACTGTGCAGTTCTCAGCACGCTGGAGCCAGGACATGTGATCCGGCAAAGGGTTTGCATCCGGATGCCAACACAAGCACCACAGCCGCGCTCCCGGCCCCGAAAGCGCCCGGCTCCGCGCTCCGCAGCGCTCCACAAAGGGCTCCAGTGCCCCTTAACCCCCCCCGGTGCGGGTGTGTTTGCGCAGCTTTCCGCCTGTGGCTCAGACAATCCCTGGATCCCACCCCGGGGCTCCCCTGTGCCACCCCCAGATGCGCTTCAGGGCAGGTAGAAAGGGAAAAAAGGTGGGGGGGAAAAAAAAGTGCGGCGGCAGTGATTTGGGTTTGAGCTGGTGGGGGGGTCGTGAGAACTCCGGCAGGCTCCGCATTTGCATCCGCGGCTCCTCTCTCTGCCTTGCAGCGGGTGGAAATTAGACCGAAAGTTGCTGTAAAGACTTGCAAATGGACCGCATGGCAGAGGGGGAGGCTGGGGATGGCTGAAACACGCTGCGGTTCGAGGGGGATTAGGCTGGCTCCCAAGGGCGAACTTTAATTAAAGGTACCACAGGGCACAGAGTACAGGAATTCTTAGCATCCTCAGTTCTGGTCTAAAAGCTGCCCCTGTTTAACTTTATCCCCAGGCTTTTTCAGCAACCACTTTCCCTCTGGCAGTGCTACTACATCCATTTTTTTTAAAGGACCAGAAGCTGTCGTGTTAAGAATTAGATTTTTGGGTTGGTGGGGTTGTTTTTTGGGTTTTTTTTTTTTTTGAAAGTGAGTATTAGACAGCATTTTTTGCAGTATTACATAACATCTGAAAGGGCAGAATAAACACATATGTAGCTGCTTGCTCCACTACATCTACTTTATGTGCTACAAATGTAAATATAAATCTTTTCTATTGATTTCTGCATAGCTGAGCAGACAATTGCATTTTTGTACAACACTTGGTGCAAATGACTTTAGGTATCAGTGGGAGTTTTGCCATTAACTTGACAGGCATCCTGACAGGCAAAACCCAGTGATCTGTAAAAAACATTGTGCTAAATGGCCAGAAACTTGCTCAAAGTACCAAAAATGAATAATTTTGGCTGGCTGGGTCCTGGGCTTCTCGTTTTGGCACTTAAATTTGCTAGGGGGGCTTTGCACAAGCCAGAGAGCAAAAATCATGCCTGTCCTTTGCTCCTGAGGAATTCAAGAGCATGAGACAGTTCTCAAGTGAAATAGCTTGACGTAAGCATAGTGGATTTGGCATTTACTTCTCGGATATCACTTTCATAACGTAATACACCCAAGTTTTGGCCTAATTCCTGCAAAAAATGGGCACACCGCGGGTACAATTAACCATTGTCACGCATTTTTCTCTCAAACTGATGCTGGTAGCAAAACAATCTCTCCCCCCTACCCACCACCAGTTTCCATGAAGAGTTCTTCAAATTAACTCTAACCAATACTCGTTTTAGCTGAAATCCAGCACTGCCTGGTAAATGCTGGCGATGTGGGATGTGGAGTGTTTGAATGCTTTGAGAACAATTCTTGCGAGATCCGAGGCTTGCACGAGATCTGCATGACCTTCCTGCACAACGCTGGAAAATTCGACGCCCAGGTAACGTGGGGAAATGTCCTACCTGTCTGCTTGCTTCTGACACACACTTGGCATGTGCTGCAGTTCCTTAACACCTCTCTGCACAAAAAATTCCCAGAGCGAGTCTGCTTTTGCCGTGATTTACTAATTCAGTAGGAATTTTTCTGCTGAAAGGTCCAGAATCAGGACCTCAGGACAGTAATAAAGCAGCGGTGTGTAACCTGTCCCAGGGGACAGGCTGCAGCTCCCTGGATCCCTTCCACCCACTGTACCCAGGATAACTCCAGCAGAGCACTTCATGGAGCCAAACATGGTTTTAAGGAACACCGGGTGGCTTAAGCCCAGTTTGTTCAAACCATGTTTGTTCAAAGCCGACTCTGAGACGCAGCTTGGGCTCCCAATTCATTTAGAATTATCTCAGGATTTCCCAACGGGCAGTTTCTAAAGTTGGCCCTCAAGACTTGCACACAACCAGCCCAGGCAACCTCCTGAAGCTGCCGTACTCAAACAAGCCTCGGGTCCGAGCACTGATGTTAAAATACGTTACTTCCATGGTATGTGGTATTAAGTTTGTCTCCTTCATTTTCTCCCCAGACCATTTATGCATCGTTGAGACATCCTGTTATTATGTCTTGTAAACCTCCTCTCCCATTTCAGTGTGGAGGGAAGGGAACATTCCGACGGGCCAGCGGCATTTGGCTTGACCCGGCGGTTTGCAGAATAACTTGACTAAAAGCACCGGCTCCATGGCTCTGCTAAAAGCGTGGCACAAAGCAGAGCTGTCCTCAGGATCCAGCCTGTCCATGAGGGGTGGTGGGACCACCCAGTAGGGAGCACCTTTGAAGGGCTGGAGCTTTAGGTTCAAATGCTCAAGGATGTAGGAAGGGCCTGGTTACACATTAAAATGGGAATTGCTGCTTTTGTGGGTGTCTGAAAACCTTTGACTGAATTTCCAAGTGGCTTCCAGAAAACACTGGTTTATTTTTGCACAATATTTCTGTCAGTGAACAGAGCTGACCAAAGAAGTAGGGAAGGAAAGTTGGGAAGGCAGGGAATGGTGCCTGTGGAGGCTGAGAGTAGCCATGGATGCCAGATGCCCAGACACTGCTCATCAAATCCAGCCTGTTTCATATCCAGGCAGAAGATTTAAACCCCTGGAGCTTTATTGAACATGAAGGTGACTTTAGCCTGTGCTATGACATGGCTTTTCACAGCTCTTCTCTGTATCATCTCCAGTTATTTCAAGCTGCATTAAATGACAAGACTAACACTGGCCATTTTCTGTTCTCTGCTCTGAAACCTGAGAATTGATGTCAGTTTGGGTTTATATAAGAATTCTCTTTTTCATCCCTATTTGCCTACTGTGCTGTGTGTGTTTGTTCCTGAAGGGAAGGACAAGTGAGTGCCTTTGGTTTGGGAAATAGGGATGATGACTGAAGCAGCTCTTTGATCTGCAAGAAACATTTCTGGCTTGAAACAATTCGGGGACAACTTCTGCTTGCAGGTCTGGGTGAATCCGATTTAGTGTCAGTGGAGCTGGGCCAGTGCACTCTTGGGATAAAGGGGAGCAAGGATTTGGTCTTCATGGAGCACCTGTGTAAAAGAATCTGAGGCTGCTGAAGAGGTGGAGGCAGTGCAGGAGGCTTCCATGGGCCTATTGCTCAGCTGAGTAAATGGAGTCTGAGCAGAGCTGTAGCTGCAGGATCTGATAAAAGAGGAAAGGAAGGGATGGGTTTGATGCCCACCAAGCAACTGAGTGAAGGAATCCCCAACAGTGATTAAAGAGATGCTGCTAAAACAGCTTTCCTCCATCTTCTTTAGCTTCTTCATTTGATTTTCTTAATCTCACTTAGAATTTCTTGCAACAGACATAAAGACACTGTAGGATTATTATTATTATTAATAATTATTATTAGTGCTGATTTGAGTCCCTCTCTGAGGAACAAAATACTGATAGCTGGGGAATAGGACAGGTGCATATAGATCATGCATACATGTCTCTGAGTTTGTAAAGTAGTTTTAAAATGGAAAATAAAACCCCTGCAGTTACTGAATTGTGGTCCTGGGGAGCTCAGCCATGGCAGAATGCCCTCTCCTTTGCATGAACCTGTTGTTCTGCCACCCTGGAAGCAAATCATTCCAGTAACTCCAGCACTGAATTACTTCCAGGTGCTTACTTTTGCTCTTTCCCTCGTTGGGCATTCAGCTGTTGGGGCAGAGGAAAGCTCAAAGTACCAGTGAGGAAGCCCTGGGTGTTTCAGGTCCACTGGGATAGCAAAGCTGGGTAACTTGGCATGGTCTTTAAGGGCAGAGAAACAGAGAAGAAGGGGAAAGCCATCAAGTGATATCCTTAGCACTGTAATAACCCTTGACATTGTCCTGCAGAGAAGCAGCTGGCTGGGCATAAATCAGCTGCTGTGCTTAATGGACAAAAATACAGACCTACTCCATTTCTTTCCTTCTCAGGGAAAATCCTTCATTAAAGACGCTCTGAAGTGTAAGGCTCATGCCTTGAGGCATAAATTCAGCTGCATCAGCCGTAAGTGCCCTGCCATTAAAGAGATGGTGTTCCAGTTACAGCGGGAGTGCTACCTGAAGCATGACCTCTGCTCTGCTGCCAAGGAGAACGTCCAGGTCATTGTGGAGATGATTCACTTCAAAGACCTGCTGCAGCATGAGTAAGTGCCTCCGTGCTGGTGCAGTCAGAGCGTGGGAGCTCCTTCCAGGAGTGCCAGTGGGCTGTGCATCTGCCCAAGAGCTGTTTCACCTCCTTCTGGCCTTAAGCACCTCTTGTTTTCCCATGTACAACACCAAGGTAAAGCTTTCTTTGTAGGGCCCCTTGAAGTTTGTGTACAAAGGGTGAGATGTGACTGTGGAAGGAGGTGAAATGGGTTGAAGTTGGATCTGCCAGTCCCCTTGGTGCTCTGGCAAACACACTGTCAGTGTCTGCCATTTCCAGAGGCATCTCACAATGGTTTTTTTGTTTTTTGAGCTCAAAGGCATCATTTTGACCCCAGTATCCTGCTAGAGGTGACAGCCAGAGAAGAGGGAAGAAGGTTTATGCAAAGTTGTCAGCAAGATGATAATTTCTTCTTTAAATACATACTTTGAAATGTCTTGTAGTTAATTGTCCCTGAAAGAGCTGCAGTCCCCCAGGTAATCTCCCATTCATCTTACTCTTTATTAACCTCAGATGCTTTTTAATAAAACATGGGGTTGTACAAAATGAAGGCACAAGTCAGATTTTTGAGAACTTCATTCCTGTGACTGGGAGCACAGCTGTCCTCCAAGGAATGGCAGGCACAAATCCTACTTGGAATTGATCAAAGCTGCTACATGACAGCAACAAACCAAGCACAAGCTGTTTGTACTGGCTCTTTGTGCACAAATGCAAAAATCAGAGCCTGTTTTTCTTGCAGGTGAACGTCTCACTCCCGAAACAAGAAGGCTGAGCCACAGCCTGGCATCAGGCTTAACCTTAGAGCATCTTCCTACCACACCTCTGTGCCTTGATATTAGCACAGAAACTCCAAATCCCAGCAGTCATGACAGACACATTTTTTTGCAGAATCACTTCTTTGGGAATTTTAGCCTTGCGTTTTATTTTCCTCACTATCCAAAGGAGCTGTGCTCTGATTCCCTTAGTGCTGGAAACCACCCCCCACTAACACTTCAGCTGCAGAGAGATGCTTCAATGCCAGTTTAGTCACTCAAGTCCTGTGCTGTGGTTTGTTCAAGCTGGACATGGTGGCCTGAAAGCAAGGCCCTTTCCCTGGACATTCCTGAGGCTGGGATCAAAGGCATGGCCGGGGGCAGAGCTGCTGTGCCCAGGGCCGTGGGCAGCATCCTGCTGGCTGGGGGAGAAGGGCAGCAAGGCTCCATCCTGCCCAGCAGCACCTCTCTGGGCACTGCCTGGGCTGTGTCAGCAGCTATAAATTGGGTACTTGGCACCAATTAACCCCCACATCATTTGGGGATGAAAAGAGCTGTGCGAGCCAAAAGCCTGTCCAAAGAGGAGTGAGTTATCCTTGTTTTATGAACAGGCTCAAGCAGGAATGCTCAGAGGCAGCTGCTTATTTCTGGGGAGCTGAACTGGGGGGTTGTTTGTTGAGAAGAGAGGGTCATTCAGCTGAACACCTATAATTTGCATGATCTCATTTAGCGCTTCCTACACTCCAGCATCTCCCGGAGTGGGAGCTCGGCTCTCCTATGCGGGACTCCCCAAATAGAACCAGCCAGCCTCCTCCCCTCCCCTAAATTTAGAGGCCATCTCTGAAGCTCTTGAACTAAGGAACTTGTTCGAGATCAATAGGCAAGTGTGGCAGAGCTGGAAATAAAATCACGTCTGCTGACTTGCAGCCTTGTGCTCAGTTCAGGTACTCTGGTCAGGCCGGCTGAAATGCAGAAAGTAAAACAGGCAAGGAGAAATGGGCCAGTATTAATCCGCAGGGCTCTGGCAGCCTCTGAATACCTGAAATATTTGGCAGCTGAGCCACTTTTTAGTCATACTAGCGACCTTTTTTCTTACAAAGATTTCTGCAAAGGTTATGCCCAATTTCAAGAACTCATTTCTTTGGGGGGTGGTTTTTATATACCCTTTTGCTGGATCACTTTGTATGCTACGTGCTCAGCTCTCTCTTATCTCCTACTTTACATTTAAAACAAAAACCTGAGAGCAGAGAAGCAAGTGGCAGCTCTCAGGCTTGTTCTCTGTTTTGTTCTGACTGTTCTCTCCCGATGAGTGTTCGGAACGCGGTCGGGCGGCGAAGCCTCCTCCTGAGTCAGCTGTGGGGGTCAGGCTGATTTGCCACGGTGGAAGTGGTGACAGGCCTTGGCAGATTGGTCCCTGCTGCATTCCAAGTAACTTTTTTTTTTCTGAGCAGCACGAACAATCCAACCATGGGAAATATTTTGAGATAGGGGAATAGGTGGCTCTCCAAGATTAGCCATTCAAAATGAGTTTAAGCAGTTGGGTAAGGTCAGACACTGATCGTAATCTGTTGGTTTTCCTCCTTTCTTCTGACTTAAGTTAATAAGAAGAGATTTAAGCTTGTCCACAGCCACCAGAGCTGGTGGATGGGGTGCCCAGGAGGTGCACCCCCACCACCCACCCCACACAGCCACGACTGCTGACCCCAGGCATTTTTCCACTTGTGCTGTGGATGGTTCCTGCCGTGGAAGATTTTTAAGCACGTCCTTCTGGGCCTGCAAGCAGCTGAGCAGTTGTGTCAATAGACAACATCAATATTGACCCACAAAACTTGTGACCACAACTATTTTAAAATTGCTGCACTCGGTGACCTGTGGCTGAGAAGCCCAAGTGCCTGTGCTCGAGCTGCTGGTGCCTTGGGGACACTCAGGGGTGGGTGGGAAGCACAGAGGGGACTGAGCCATGGCATGTTCCGAGGCCTTGTTTGGCTGGGAAAAGGTAGATACTGAAAGCTCTGTAAGGAAATGAAGAAATAAAACTTGGTGTGGGAAGAAAAAGTGCCACCGAAGTGGATTCCATGTGTCTGAGCTCTGTTCAGGCAGATCCTGGGTCCAGATAGGATCTTGCCTCTGATGGAGATCAACACCTGGTGCTCCAGAGATGATGAGGAAAGCCAGAGAATCTCTAGCTGAGTAGTTGTTGCTTTCACAGAGGTGAGAAAATGCCTCCCTCTTGCAGAGTGGTGGCTGGTAAGCGCCCTGTACCTGCCATTCACCCCGAGCCTGCTTGGTGAAGCTGATGGCTCTGGGCAGGAGCAAGTGTCCTTTGCCGTGTGTCCTGAGTAATAGACATGGAAGGGTATGGAAAGAGTTGGAGACAGAAATTGTGAGATAGCTCTTTCACTTGCCAAGCAAGACCTCATCTGTTCCTCTGGTGAACATTCCAGTTCTCCCAGGCTATCTCCAGGGGGAGAGCAAGCGAGATCAACCCAGAGAGGCTTTGACAGGATGCCACTGTGCATTTCCTGCAGCGAAATGGCTGATCACAAGATGGGATTTTGCAGAATTGACGTGGTGCAGAACTGCTGCTGAGTCAGGGGGTGCCAGGGGCTCACACCACTGGATTTCACACCACGTATCACCTTCACTGGTTCCCTTGAATGGTTTCTGACTCTCCTCTCACTGTTCCCTTCACCTCCAGGCCTTACGTTGACCTGGTGAACATCCTGCTCACCTGCGGCGAGGAGGTGAAAAAGGCAATAACAAGAAGCGTCCAAGCCCAGTGTGAACAGAACTGGGGAAGTCTCTGCTCCATCCTGAGCTTCTGCACCTCGGCCGTGCACGGAGACGCCGTCCTGGGAGCCGAGAAGAAGGCGGGGGAAGGCAGCAGGGCCGGTGCTGGCCGTGGGGACATGGTGGCCCACGCCGAGCCCGAGCACAGGGAGAGCTCGCGAGCAGCCAAGGGAGAGAGAGGTACCAAGGGCCACTCCAACGCCCGGGTCAAAGCTGGGGGCCACGGTCCCAAAGGGGCCCACGGGATCCTGGACCGGGCAGATGAACTGTCCGACTTCTCCGACATCCGGAGGTGAAAAAAGGCACCAGCTCCCCCTTCCCCCCCGCCCTCCCCCGGAAACCTCCTCCCTTGAGTTCCATCCTCCCGTCTATGGACATTCCAAAGCATTTCCCATTCAGAGGTCAAGCACAGGGCATTGCAAGATATCTATGGACCTCGGCATCAGTGTGTATATAGTAGCAAAGGGAGAGCAGTGGCAATGGGTTATCGATCCAGCAAACTCGGCGCTCGGGTGGCAAAATGTCTCCAGCTAAATTCTTTCCCCTTTTTTTTATGAAAAGGACATCATCTGAAATTTAGGATCTTGTTTGGGGGTTGTTGGGTTGGGTTTGGGGTTTGGTTTTGGGGCTTTGTTTTGTTTTGTTTTTTTCCCTTGGTCTCCTTGGCAGGGGAGAAGGTTCCAAGAGGGCTCTGCCAGACTGCATGTGGCTGCTTGTGGCTTAGCACCTCCAAAGGTTTAGGGCACAGCCTTACAGCAGATGGCTGAATTCCAGGGGGATTTGGTTTCTGCCTGTGGCTGGGAATGCCAGAGCTCAGGGCTCTCTGTGTGAAGCTCTCTAATGAAGTAGCTGCCCTGTCTCTGGCACGGGAACCGTGTGGTCTGGAGCTCCACCACTTTCTCTCAAGTACCTTCTGAGCCATTGTTCCCACCTGGGTGACGCTGCCTGGTTTTAAGTGCCCCCTGTTAGTTTTTAACCACTGCATCACTTGACACTTGCTGATCACAGAACCATACCCAGTCACTTCAAAGGCAAGTAATCAGCTTCCAGACAAGGCAACGTGACTGTTAAGACTTGCACAGGGTGGAGGACCCCCAAAAGTATTCTCATGGACCTCTGAAAACCCTGTGCATATTCTCTGCTTCCATCTGCCCCCTCAGTGATACAGGTCTTCCACCCTTACAGCCCAAGCCTAAAGGGGCAGGTGTGGGCTCAGACAGCAAAGGACCCTATATATCCCCATATATTTAGTTCTTATTAGGGCTGCACTGAAGGCCCATCAGAAGCCTGTCTCTCCTTAGCAGGTGTGGTGTGGTTTGCTGGGATGTGGAGCCCCACTCTAACCTGCCTATAGCTTGGTTTATCCAAATGCCAAAGACAAGGAGAGGGGATTGACTTGGGTTTTTTAATTCTTGTGCAGGTAACGACGACCAATCTCCACAGAATGAGTTAGTAAAGGTGAGGAGTGTCAAGAGCTTGTTGTCTTTAAGCAGTTTCAAGTGTGAATGAGGTGTTTGGCCATATCTCTCCTACCCCCTATGCAATTGTAACTCTCAGGTTGCAGCTCTGCAATCCTATATTCCCAGATATTGTACTGGAAGTGGAGGCTACAGCACCCACAGGGACAGGAGGGTGAGCTCTCAGCTTCCTCTAGAGCAAAAAAGGGAGTTTTTCTTAGAAAGTGGGAATCACACCGGGGATTGGAGCCTTCTCATTTAGAAAGTTTGGGAGGAAGGCTGTGGGGGCAGGAAGGAGGTTCAGCAGAGACAGAACGTACCCGGTGAACTAACGTACGTCTTGCCGCATGGTGGGAAGGAGCTGCATAAACAGGAGAGGGTGTTGGAATTTGGCTACAATTTCCAACTCAGATTTCAGTTCCTGCTAAGTGAGCACGGCTCCTAATAGCTACATTCAGGGTTTAATGCAGGGATCCACCTGCAGAACTTGGAGGCACCGCTTTAAATAGCAGCCACGTAGGAGGCAAGAGGGGACAGTTGAGTTGAAAAGGTGTCTCTGTGAGCACCAGGTCTTTGCTTTAA
This sequence comes from Aleadryas rufinucha, assembly GCA_013397815.1. Taxonomy (NCBI): domain Eukaryota; kingdom Metazoa; phylum Chordata; class Aves; order Passeriformes; genus Aleadryas; species Aleadryas rufinucha. Next base: position 10,681 of record VZTH01005080.1, read on the forward strand.
GACATGGCCTTGATCCTGCCTGATTTTAGCAAAGCTCTGTGATGAAATGTTCGTTTGGTTTCAGTGGGAAGAGCTGGGATCAGGCCAGGTGCTGTAGCAGCAAAGACCATGGTGATGGTGCAGTGAGTGTGGCATCTGCCCCACTGGGCTCGTGACAGCTCTGCCACCCCTGGGGCACCCAGGCTGTCCCACAGAGCAGCTTGGTTTGGGTCTGACTCTCTTGGCCACCTCCTTTGCTCCAAAACCCTGCTGGTGGTACCCTAAGAAGGTTTCTGGCGTGTGCCTCCGTGGGTTCCCTGCAAGTGTCCTCTCCCCCTTGGTGGCACAGAACCACCACGAAGAACAAGCTCAAACCAAAAAGACAATCCAAGCATTTTAGCACAAAAAAATAAAAAACAATAAAAAAAAAAAACGCTAACACAAACCAGAAACAACAACTTGCTACCAATGTTCTTGCATTGAACTAAAATAAGATCCCTCTGTCGTTAGAGGTCTTGATTCATCAATGGGAACCAAACAGAGATCTACATCTTTGAATGTCTCAGTCAACATATCACCTCAGCATGCATACAGTTTTATTTGTATTCATTGGTTCTGTGGGGAAAATTGTGTATTCCCCTTGTTTAGTCAATGAAAATTGGGGGGGGGACAAGCTGTGGGTGGGAGGGATTTTTGTATAAGGCATCATTTTTTTTTTCCTCTGTGTGTGAAGATTTTATGTGTTCATCTACTGATTCCACATATGCTATTATTGTAAATATTTAACATTTCTATTTATTATAGTGTCCCCGTTTAAAAAAAGAACACTGCTGGCTATGATAATTTAAACATATGTCATGACCTGTGTTGTATATATTCATGCCACTAGTATGGGTTTTTTTATGTTTAAAGCTGCGTAAATATAGTTTTATACAGTTCCATAATGTTATTGACAGCATAAATCATTTATTTATTGTTAAACCTTTCTTTCGTATCTAACAGATAGGGTGCATTTTACCTGAGATTATTTTATTGTGACATCTACATAGCCTTAATTCTTTATAAAACAAAAAAGGAGAAAAAAAAAGAAGTCCATTTAGATACTGTATGATGCTTTAATTAACGTTCCTTATGAACTTGCTGTTCATGAAGGAGGTTTAGCTTAAAAGCCAAGGTATGAATGTTTCCTTTATGCTTTGCATCTGGAATGAGCCTTGTTCTGGAATGAAAATACTGCGACAGAAGCAAAACGCCTACAGGAAAAAAGATAGCAGTAAACCCTGGAAAATGCTGTCCTAACTTACAGTGCTGAACTAAAAGGAGAAAAAAAAATAAAAGAAATAAATAAATAAAAGACAAACTGTCCTTAATTCCAAATCTCTGGGAGAAAAACAGACTAGTTTTATCTCGTGTAGAGTTTGCAGCCAAATAAGCTTGTAAATAAAGAAAATGCATATGGCTTTAGACAAAGCTCTGTACCTTTCACACACTATTATTTTCCTTAAACACTAATAAATGTTTTGAATAAGTCTGTGGCTGGGTTTTGTTTAGCTGGAATTTCGGCTGCTGTGAGATAAGGGGGTAGGAAAAGCCCTCTGAAGCTGAGCCAGCAGCTGCAGCCAAGGCGGGCAGAGGTGATTTGGCTGCTCGTCCCCCACAGCCGGGCAGGGACAGGACACGGGGACAGAGCCAACCCTTCCTCTAGAGCAGGGCACAGACCTCGTCCCTGGTGTGTCATTCCCCAGGAGAGGGACACCTCGCTGTTGATGATGTGGAGGCTTGGTCTGAGGCAGAAAGGGAGATGCAGAATCAACTCAACAGTGAAAAACGGAGCAGAAGCTCGTGCCCTTTTGAAGCTCAGACAAAGCCCCTTCAGGAGGTTTTCCCATAGCAGGAGCCATGGATTGGGATCACTGCAGCTTGGCAGAGCCACCTCATGGCTTCAAACCAGCAGGTTCAGGTGAGGGGATGAGCAGGGGGTGCAGCTCCCAGGGGTTTCTCCTCAGTGCCCTGATGCTCCTGGATTCCCACGGCCCCTCGGGAGCTGGCACGCTGTGCTCAGCCAGGCTGGCTCCAGGCACAGCCCAGCATCCCGAAGTGCATCCCGTAGGAGCCAGGGAGGGGATCTGTGGCTGACCACAGCACCTGCCTGTGGGCGAGCTGTTGGCAGCCCCCAAAGCCCCAAGCGCTGGATTCCAGCCAGACCCATTAACAAATACAGCAGCAACCCTTTCTACAAGCTGCAAGAGCTGATAAGATTTGTCCTGCACGTATGAAAGCCTCAGTTCACATGACACAGCAAGAGTTACCCCTTCAAGATTTTACCTTAAAACCAGAGGACATCCATTTTCACTGCCCATTGTCAGCTATTAATGATCTATCAGTAAGTACCACCCAGTACAGGGCTCTGTACAGGGATGTCACGGGAGCTGTAATCCACTCAAATCAGATATCGAAATCTTAGATGCTTACTGGAGTTTCAGCAAAGGAGAAAAGCAAAATCCTAAGGTTTACAAAAAGCAAGCTGCAGAAACAGCCCTTTGTGTTGTCTCCAAAGTCATTTTCATACAGTGTCGGGGTGTAGGCAGCAAAGGGATGGAGAAATTATGAGAAAGCACCTCAGAACATAAAGCACGGATTTTTTTTTTTTTTAAGGCTGCTTGCATGAAAAAGCACATTTTTAACACTCCTTCTGTGAGGTTTAAAAATAACTAATCCAGTTGAAGCCTTTGGATGAGATGGGCTTCACAAGCCTGAATGTGATTTGCAGCAATGTAGGACCTGTAGCATTTCTTTGCCTGTAGGTGCAGCAGCTCTTTATAATCCTGTCATGGACTGTCAAACACCAACGGGAGAGTGCATCCTGCCAGCAGAGCTGTCACAGAGTTTGGTGGGATGTGAGCTCAGACCAACCTGCACTCAGGCTACAGCCAAGGAATAACTTGTGCTGGACCCTTCACTGGCATTCACCATCACAGTGCATTCTTTTTTTGCAGGAGCTGCTCCCCGCCGTGGCTGTGATGCAGCTGAGGTAGCTGCATTCTGCCTCTACCATCCTCCCCACAATTTCAACCGAAAAAGTTATTTTTCATCTCCTAACATGTGAAATGGTGAGCCTGCATTCTGCTCCCAAAAGTGGCAAACGTTAGTGGTGGAGAAATGACCCCCAGCTGCCCTTAGGGCATCACGTCTCACAGAATAGCACAGTCAGTCACAGAGTGCTGGCATTAAAAAGTGCAGAAGCACAAGGAGAAAAAGAAACGCTAAAACAGACTGCAGAGCAAGGATTCTGCATTGCACAACCCACTAAAATATGTTTGATATCAGCATGCAAGTCTGCTTCAAGGCTGGAGTTATCTTAGCTTGATTTGCTCCGAGTCACTTTACAAGAGAGGCGAGGAAAACCAAATCCAGAAAATTCAAGCTGCAAATGCACATCCATGCACAGGTCTCAGCCAGTTGAACAAACCCCACCAGGATTCATGCTTGTGGTCCATTTGGACTTATCCTCTTTACGGGCTCCCTGTCTTGCCTCCCAAAAGAACAAAATTAATTCCAGATATTGGCTTGCTCAGGCATACCAAAACATTTACAAATGTATATGGCAATTTACATATGTCAGCCCACACGGTGAGCTGAGTCAGAGCTGCTGCCAGCGCTCCTGCCTGCTCTTCCCAGGTTCCCAGGTACTGCCCTTCGCTCTCCTCCCTCGCCTGGAGATGCCAGGAGAGCCGAGGCAGCTCCGGAGCAGCTCCGTGCTGCGTCACGCCTGAGGAATTCATCCTCAGCGATCTTCCCAGGTGAGGGAATAGTTAAAAGCTTGCTGGGAAGCCTCTCAGCAGAGCATTTTTAAAGCTATTTCCTGACATCTCACCAGAAACACAAATCCCACTCAGTTTTCACTGCTAGTTATGTTCGTGTTTCCATGCTCCCCTCGGAGACTCTCGCAGGAAAGGCTTCTCTCACACCTGCTCGAGGCACAAATTGCTGCCTGTTCCCCCAGGGACAAGTTCAGCACATCTCCAGCCTTGAGCAAAGCCTGAGCCACCCTGGGCAGCTGCCCTGTGCCCAGCCAAAACCGAATTACGGAGAGGAGAGGCCACGGGGTGCAGCTGGACACCCCCAGAGGCAGGAGTGCCACTGATGCCTCCCAGGGTCTTTCCCTGGTCTGGTCCTGCAGCACCAGCAATAACAGGTCCTGGCATGGGGTTGGGGCTAAGTATAATCTTACAATTAGTGAAATCCTAACCATTTTTGCTCCTGTACATTTTCTATAGGGGAAGAACCTCCCAGCTGGTGGAGCATTGCATTTTGAAATGAAAACCTGGTGTCTTTCTTGATTGTGAATGTGAAATGGGGACTCCAGGGTTGAAAGACATGTCAAATTATGGGAAGCTGCAGGGGCTGAGAATTCCTATCTCCAAGAATACTGCCTGTTACAGCCTTGACCTTTTCTGCAAATACCATCCTTCCCTATAAAAACATGGCTTGGAGTTTATTTAGAAATTCTTTTCAAGTAAGAAGTCGTTCTTTGGAGAGTCTGCTGTGAGGTTCTCCATGTAGATGGAGGCTTTTTTAAGGTATTCTGCTGGGAGAAAGTGCCCCAGGGGAAGTGCTGGATACGCTCCCGTGCATCTCAGTGGCTCTGGTGACACCACAGACACCAGCCCTGACGTGGTTCTGCAAGAGGAACCTCAGCAGGGTTGAAACCAGGGCTGGCTTGGCTGACACAGTGCAGGAACAAAGTGCCCCCGTGGCACAGGCAGCACCAGCCTCCCCGGTGTCACTGGAAACTGCAGCTCATGGAAAAGCTGAAACCAGGCTGCATTTTAACTCAGCACAGGACCAGCCCTCTGCTATCTGAGCCATTATGGCACGAAATCCCTTCTATAAACCCTGCTTCCATTTCTCAAATGTTCTGCAGTTTGTAGCTGCTTTTCTATATCCCACAGTCACACCGGGCTACATTTGTCACCCATGAATAATCCCACTTACATTGCAGAGTCTCTTCCTACCCTGGAGAAAAATGCAGTGGGAGGTGTGGGGAAGCTCAGTGAAAGCTGACAGCCAGGAGAGACTGGGAAAGGCCTACAGAGCTCCTTATTTAGATGTCCTATTTTAAGATAAAATGAAGAGGAACTATGCACATTCAGCATTTTGTTAAACTGACATGAAACCAAGTCACTACAAAATCAGTTTGCAGAGGGATGCAGTGCACATGCTTGAAGCCTTCTGTAAAATATTATTATTATTTATGATTGCAGTAGCTCCTGGCTGTCAGCAAGCCCCAACCTTGGGGCTACTGATCCGTGTACCACAGGAGAGAACCCTGGCCAAAAAAAGATTCCACCAGTAGAAGGAAACGTTGCCCTTTGCCTCCCCATGCAGAAAATGAAATAGTGCCTGCCTGGGCACTCAGCATTAACTCCCTGCACAAGATGCTTTGCAACAGCAATGACAGGAATTACGTGGTTTTCTCCCACCTACACTTGCTGACCCAAAAGCTGCCCACTGACTGATGATGAGTCTGCAGAAGCTCATTAAAAGCGTTTTAGCCTGTACAGAAGGAGGGATTTAAAGCAGCCAGGATGGCTTGGAGGGGGCAGAGGATGCCCAGGGAGGCTGGAAATGCTCTGCAGCAAGTAAAGGCTCCTGAGGGTCCCGGCAGCCCATGGCAGCAGCAGCTGACTCTGCAGATTCCTGGAGCAGGAGATGTGTTCTGTGGCTCTGTGTGGGACATGGACTGGGGAAAGCTGGCCACAGCCAACAACCCAGGGCTGGGGAATGAGTCTGGGATAATAATTAAAGGCCCAATCTTGGGTTCGTCAAAACCTCTGATAAAACATCTTATTGATAATAGCAGGACATTGGGATTAGGATTTTGCCTAATCACTGAAGGTTTCCTGACTCCATAGGCTTATCAGGGATGGTCTTGTCAAAACCAGAAAATAGATGAGGCTGAAAATAATCTGTTCTCAAACTTCCCACATTCAGAAATGCCTGATCTGAGGCACGGGGTTTTCGTGCAGCACTCCCTAAGCACAGCCCATTTGCAAACCATGGAAAAGCAGGAAATCCGTAGTGCCTTTCACAGAACCCAGAATTGTACAACTCTTTAAGTACGACAAAGATAAGGCTTGAATACTGCTTTTAAAAATCTGCAATAAAGTTTCCTAGGGTTTATGACATTATGTACCCCATTGCTTGAATTCTGGCCATCCTACACTTTCCTTCTGCTGGTCACATATCACAGCCTTAGCACAGCCTGGAGAAAAGGTCAGGCCCTCTCTTCAAAGGAGAGAAGACAGCTGTACCTCCCCAAGGAAAATGGTAGCAGGATGATACCATTCTGGGGGGGAAATACAGCAATTATTCTGAGCAATAGCATAGAAATCAAAAACCTGAAAGGGTGGAGTGAGAAAGGAGCAGAGACAGTAGCGAGAACACGTGCTGATGCCATTTCAGCACATAAACTCATTTAGGAGCTTGCTTGGAACAAGCTGTTCTTAGGGCACTGCCAGACTGACCAGAGACAAGAACAGCATTTCAGTCCAACTGACCAACAAGCTGGTCAAACCCTCTCTCGTGCCACTGCCAGCCAACCTGGTAAACACTGAAGGTCAGATAAACATCCAAATGTTGCAATTTATTGGATTCACATTCCTCTGGCGATTCACCTATGTTTTCTTCTGTTGGGATGGAGGGTTGTGGGCAGCTCACAGGAGGATCATGTTCTTACCAGCACAAGGCACAGGCAGGACAGAGAGGCCAAAGGCTGCAATGGGAAGCCCAGACTTCATAGGAAAAACAAAGTCCCCAATGCAACACCCGTCCTTATCCTCGAAAGGAAGCCACGAGTACTCTCCAATCTTAGCAATTCTCTCCAGGACGAGAAAATGAGCAAACTTAAAACCTTTCAGGGGCCACAAAACCAGGTGCTGCCACTGAGGGCTCTCTTTGGAGCCACAGCAGCAGGGAAAGGAGGGTTTTTCCAGGGCGGTGGCTCTGTGGAGCAGGCACAGCGTGTGCCCTGCAGCTGAAGCGGCAACAGCGCGGTGACGCACAGGTCACGGCAGGGACGGCACATGAAAGGCACGGGTCAGCTCAGTCCAGGAGATGCCCCAGCCCTGCACGAGGCCCTGGCTGCCACTGCAGTGCCACAGGTGCAGCTGCACCCGTAGTAAGGCTTGCACAACCCCTGCTCTCATACGCTCCAGGGCACACACCCCCACACTCAGAGTTTACTCCTCCGGCACAAAAACAGCGGGGCCAGACGCAGGGACTCTCCTGTGGCACGGGCAAGGCCACCCTGATGTCACAGGAGGGCTGGTGCTCCCAGCCTGTTATTGGGATAAATCAAAAATTATTCTGATTGCAATCTTGCAACCCACAAAACAATAGCACAAAAGCACAAAGCTGGCTCTGGTTTCTCTTTAGCAAACAGGTGAAATTGTACCAAAACACAGGCCAGGAAGGATAACCCCGCTGTCTCCAGGCTTTAGAAGAAGATGCTAAAGCCCATCCAGAGTGGGAAAAAAAATTGTGGGAGTATTTGCCAACATCTCCACATCCCTAGTGAGGAGCTGCACAATCAGCCAGGAGCAGGGCAGGATTGGATCAGCCCCACAGGAACAACCCCAGCTGCCTCTGCCTCATGCCCTTCAGTAGTGTCCAAAGACAGGGCAACGATTTAGCAGAAAGAGGCCCCAGAGCCCTGATGTGTTATTTTATGTCTGGCTTTGACATCACAGGGTTCCTGGATGTGGTGTTGCCCGCACCAGGTGAATTTTCCCGGGGTCTCTGTTGCAGCCGTGCAGCGCTGGGAAGCTTCGGTGCCTGCTTTCCATCTGACAGCAGCACAGCTGAACCAGAGGGATGCAAAACTAATCGTGGGGAGAAGAGAGCCAGAAAGGGATTCCAGCAACATGAAAACCAGAGGGAAATGCCAGAGTCGTGCTATCTGCGATCAGTATCTGTGACCCTTCATTTTCCAAGAAGTAGCGATGATAAGGCAGCTCTGCCCAGGTGAAAGATATCAGCAGGGCTAATTGTAGCTGAGCACGCTGATTCTCATGGCAGTGCTGTTATCTCCCTGGATTCCAGCTCCCAGCAGCTGCTGTCACTGCTCAGAATATCCAGCAGCAGAGAGAGAGAGAGGAAGAGAAGGGGGGTAGAAAGGAGACAGGAGAAAATGAGGAAGAAAGGAAGACAGAGGAAAGGAACAAGTGGAAGGGAAAGTGTAAGAGCAGACAAGACAGAAAGGGGAGAAACAGAGAAGATATGGGAAGATGAGAAGGCAAATGGGGACTCTCGGCTGCTCCACAATTCCCTCTCACAGGGGTTTCAAGAGAGTGGAGCTGACGGCAGAAATTGCTCACTGTGGGTGTATTTCAAGAGCCAAACTCAGCTCGACCCTTCCCTGAGGACATCCATCCTCTGCAAGGAGGGACCGGGATTATGTGGAAGGCACAGGGAGTAAAGGAATTACTCCGGAGACATTACCTCTCCACTGATTACTAATGAGCTGCTAATGAGGCTTAGCCTGTGCGCACAGCATAGCGCAGAAGGGAGGCTGCTCTGGTCCCTAAAAACTGCCCCAAGAGCCGAGTCCAGCAGGGAGGGAAGGGAAAGCCAGGACACCGATAACTTTGTGTCCACTACCACCACACCCTGCTATTCCTGCACCCAGGCACCGATTCTCTGGTTCCCTTGTCCTACCCAATTTCCAGATTGGGGGCAGCTTCAAGCAGGAAGGAGCTGCGGGCACTGCCCCGTGCGGTGCCCGAGCTGTGCCCGTGCTGGGCCAGCTGGACCTGTCAGACCTGCTGCAGCTGCCAGGTGGGTCTGTCTGGCCCACATGATTATTACCCTCGCTCTTCCTCCTCACAGCCAGGTAAATACACGCCACAAGAGTCCCTGGGCCGAGGAGGTGACGCTGGAAACAAGGATGAAAGGAGCAGTGAGGAGTGACTTGCCCAGAAACACGTAGCACAAGGGCAGTGCCCGGCGAGGGATGGAAGGGGTTTGTTGCCAAAATACAGGTGTCAGGAGCCAGCTGATATGGGTTTTGTTTTCCAAGACACCCACCTGGGGCTCCAGGTACGGCCCAGGACCTCCTGGAGGCTGATGGCTTCAAGCAGCACTCCTGAATTTGCAAAATTAGCACAGAGCAGTGCTGGGTGCCCCAGGTCTCCTCATGCCAGGCTGCAGCTCTGGGCACTGGGAAAACACCTCCAGAAGTATTTGGAAGCAGAATCCTTTAGGCTCAGATGGAAAAACTCCAAACCCCCCACAACAACACTTAGAGCCGTGTGCTTCAGGAATAAATGGCATGAGGGTGAGAGTAGAAAATCAGAAATCCTCCCCAGTCAAGGTCAATGCCAACAAAACCAGTGCCAGCCTGAAAATACCTGCTGGGTTATCCACAGGCAGCCAGTGGGGGCTCTTGGTGGAGATGTACATTGAATTATTAAATTTTGGGGTTTTTTTTTTTCCATTTTGCCTACTTGAATTTAAAATGACATCAGAAATAGAATCAAAATTATACCATCATCTCTTGAAATCCTTTGCACTACAGAGAAAAATTGCACAAATTATACATGATGACAATGTTTTAAAGGAAAGTCAGACTGCTGAAATGGTGGAAGCCACAGACTGTGACCTGAACATGCCAAAAACCTCAAGTTTTGAGGAAAGTAACTTCTACTGCAAGTATGGAAAAACAATCAGAATTGTTAATTTTGATTTATTCAACCAGCTTGACTGGGGTACTTTATCATTCAGGTGTTAATTAATTAATTAAAAAGCAGAAAAGTTTATTTTCTATTTCTAGCCATGAAAAAGTCCAAAATATACTCTGCTGTTACTAAAACTGTGAAGACCTTGACCAGCAAAAATACTTCATTTCACTCCCTATTTAAAAATAACCTCAACAAATCAGCTTTATACACAGAACAGGCCTTTATACACTTTATTTTTCGTCTGGAGTTGACACATTAGGCAGTTTAATTTAGATAATAATTCCTTCTCATGACTTCTTTTCTGAATTCCCCATTTCAGCCCTGATAAATTTTGTGATAAATCACGAAAGAAAACCAAGTCTTGCCAAAAAGAAAAAGAAAAGGAAAACAAAAAAAAGATGCCACGCGTCATTTTCTTATGGAATAAATCATCCTCCTACAAATCTGAATAAACACTTGATAACTGGAACGAAGTAAATGTGCACAGGTATGGAAAACCCAAAACAAATGTAGTGCAAGGGCTGTATTTAGGGCTCTGACTGACATTCTGTGGTCAGACAGAGCAGGCCAGGTTAGGATCCCTATAGGATTTTGCTGAGGGTCCCCACCCCTGGAGCAAAACCTGCCCCATGGGACCCACACCTCCATCTCGAGAGGAGTTTGGTGCATCAGCTGGAGCCATTGGCAAAGGTCAGTTTGTCCCCCACAAAAAACCCCACAAGTTTTCAGACTGGAGAGCTGCAAGTGCAATTTGTCCTGTCCCAAAGAACACAAGGGGGATCTGGGGGCAGTACTATCCTAAATTGCTGCCACGAGATTCCCCAGAGCACATCAGCCAGGAAATCTGACTGCAAACTGTGAACCAGGATCCCTGCAAGGAAATAACTGCATCCCACATCAGCCTGGGACAGGACTGGGATTCAAAACACGAACATCTTGATTTAAAGCTTGATAATGTCAGTGAATCCCTTGGCTCTGGAGCAGCCCCATGCTCAAACCGAAGCTGCCTTCACTCCTGTGCACGGTGCAGAGAAGGCAAAGGTGGGGAAGGGATTTCCACCCATTTTGCCCTGACACCTCCCCAAGTGTGGAGCAGGAGGTGGAGGGATGACCCCTGAGTCAGATTTCCCTGGGAAAGGAAGGACAGAAGCATCCCCAGCTCTCTCCCGGGGTTCACCAGGGATCCCCCCGTGCTGCCAGCAGCTCCTGCACCCCTCAGAGCCACGGGGACAGGCTCGGGAGGGGAGGCCCTGTCCCCCAGCAGCAATGCCCACCCACACTCCTCTCCCAGAGCCACAATTCCCTATTCTGCAGCACCATCTTCAGCAAGAGGGAGGAAAACACCTTTGGCAGGCAGCAGCGCGGAGGGGGGGACCCGAAGGACCCGCGGTTACAGCCAGGAGCAGAACAACAACAGATGGCAGGTTTGGATCAGGGATGGGGAGCTGTGGCACCTGCCATCCCAGAAAAACCCCAGCACAACAGAACTTGGGAACAGTCTGTGGAGTTCGGTATTTTATTGTTAAATTCTCCTACCCTCACAGCCCCTTCTCTGCCTACAGGAAAGCAGCATTAGGCTGCTTTGCACCCAGCTAAAACCGAATTATCTGCTAAATTCTCTTCTTGAGTTTGTTCCCAGCACAGCCCTCCAGCAGCCACCAACCTGCCCTGCACTGCCACGACAGGAAGGAAACAAATGTGACTTGTCCAGAGCCCAAAAAGTCAAATATGGCCCCACAACCTCTAACAGGTTGCTCCCCACTCCCAGAATTCCCACACTCTCTCCCATGTGGATTTAGAGCATCAGGAAGACCCTTCACACTCTTCCACCTCCCAACTGCTTAAAGCTACCAGGATGGGGAGAGGACATAAAGCACCTGGAGGTGTTTGCTGCAGGTTTTCAATTGGTTTGATGACAATCCCCCTTAGGTCTCCTCATTTCTGGAGAGGAGCTCAGCTTTCTCCTGTCAGTATCCAGATTTCTCATACAACCCTGAGAGTAACAGCAGAGGAGGTGCAAGGACTTAAAACAGGAATAATATTAATTTAGAACCTCCAAAAAATGGACAATGGGCTCTGAAACTTGATATCAACTGTAAGTAAACTCTGAGATATTATTTCAAGAGCTATTCTAGTAAAAGAAATTTTTAAAAAAATTAAGAAGGCTGTTTTCAGGAATGTTACACTCAGGCCATTAGTTCTGAAGTTAGTTGCATTTTTTTAAGGGGAAAAATAATCCAAATGGACTAAAATTATCTGTCACTAAGCCATCAGGTTTTTTAATTTTCCATTAGAAGAAAAGCAGAACAATGGGCTGCTGGCAGGGAGAACAAAGCTCGTCCTTCTGCACACTCAGGGAGAACCTGCCCCTTGGTGTCAGGCAGAGTGGGTGCACATAAAAACTTATTTCTACTAAAGAAAAACCAACCAGAAGAGAGTGAGAACAGCCACCATGTCAAGTGTTGACTCTCAAAGCCGAAGCTTTGACTCCTTTTGGCAGCACCAACTTTTCCCACTCAGCCACAGCTCAGACCTCTGTGCAGCAGTGGGAAACAGGTATAAACTGTGAACTCAGGGACTTGTGCAGGCCACAGATTCTGGTCCGGATTATCAAATTTATGGACATTTTCTCAAATTATTGGCGTGGGATTTTGTTCCTGTGTCTTTTTTATTCACAAACTCTCTCGTCCTCTGAAATCCAGAGCTGCAGCTGGGAGTGCAGCTCCCACAGTGCTCATCCCTCTCTCCCTCCCTGCAGTTCCTAGGGGCTTTCACTTGAAGGCAACCTTGCGCTGCTCATGGAAAGGGAAAAGGGCTGGGGAAGCACCGCGGATGCTGCAGCCGCAGGGATCCCAAAATCCCAGGGTGGGTCAGGCTGGAGGGGAGCACAGAGGGTCCCTGGTGCCACCTCCCTGCTCCAGCAGGGCCATCCCAGAGCCCAGGGCACAGCAGTGTGTGCACACAGCTCTGCAACATCCCCAGGGAGGAGACCCCACAGCCTCTCTGGGCTCTGCTCAGGGCTGGGCACTGCCCAGGAAAAAGGTTTTTCCTCCTATCCAGGTGGAACTCCCTGGGCTCAGTCCCTCCTGTCCCTTTGCTGGGCCCCACAGAGCTGAGCCTGAGCCCTGCTCGGAGCCCTCCCTCACAGGTGTAACAGGGCTCAGGCACAGGGAAAAACAGCTTAATTGGTTTTATAAAATCTGATTAATCAGTATTTGAACACTGCTGACTTTCCACGTAGCTCCTGTGAGGGTGGTTTAACCCCTCTCTGCTCACAGCCTTGCAAAGAGCAGGGAGGAGGACGAGCAGCTGCAGGGGAACAAACAGGGGCACAAACAACCCCTGCCTTGGCTCCTCTCCTCACCCAAAGCATCGACAGTGACCACAACAGCAGGGACAGTTCAGTTCTGAGTGGGGACAGACCCAGCTGGAGAGAGGGATATTTCCTAATCAGCTGTCCCTGAGGAATTTTATCCCTGGATACTCATGGGGCTGGTTATCTCGGCCATTAGGGAACTTGTGAGGGACAGGTGAGATACAGCAGGCAGGCAAAGGGCAAAGGCAGTGCCTGTCCTCAAAAGCAGGGGATGAGAGCAACCAGGCAATTACAGACCTGTCTGTGACACCAGGAAAATACACCGGGAGAAATAAATACCTGAAATAACCCAAGATGAACAGCAGAGCCTGTGAAATGGTCAGTGGTGAGTGGTACATGGTAACAGGGTTTGTGCAGAGGAAAAGAATAAAAGGAGGTGCAGTACAGAAGAATTTAAGAGTCCAAGGTTTTAAATTTGTCTTTTCCATTAATTCCAGGGAACAGACACGTTGATGAATTACACACATCCACCTCTTGACACTACTTTGGGAAGAACAGCCAATAACATCACTGTGCATGAAGCTGCATTTATGAAACCACTCTTCAAAGCAGAGCAGCATTTAACATTTTCTTCTTTTCCTTCTGCTCAAAATGACCATCTGGCAACAGATTTTCTGGAAGGAAGCCTTTTCTCTGGTTTCTGTTTGGAGACAAACCTGTGCCAACTTCCAGCAGTTCATGTGATTTAGGGATGCAGAATATAGTTCTCTTCTGAAACGTGCGTGGGCTTGGAGTCAAATTCAGACAGTGAAAAGATCTGGTGTGAAGCAAGCTGTGGGTTACAGCACAGTTTTCCCTCTGTGAATGCAGTGTGCCAAACTGGAGAGATTTGCATCCCTTTCCCTGCAGTCTCAGGCCAAATGGTAAATTCTGGATACTATCCCCAGTTATTTTACCTGCCCTGAGCACATCAAACCTGTCTGAAGTCTCTTTTAAAACTCCTAGGGAACCTTCATTTGGAACTGTGAGACGCAAGATCCTCCTCAGATTTAGCAGGCGCAATCACAGTCAGTTAAATTTGCTTTAAAAATAGAATAAAATCTCTCTGAAAGAAGCTAAGAGGTCTCAGGGGCAAAACCTCCCATTTCAGGAGGGTGTGAGAGTCTAGAAAGACTATCCTAAAGGAAGAACAATTCTCCCTGTGTTCATTCTAGAAGTGACATCTGAAACTTTTAAGAACTAAACTGCGGTGCCTGAGCTCAGCCATCAGTGCACACACAGAGCCTTGGAGACACAGGCAGGGGAGCAAAAGGCTCCTGCAATGACCTGCACTGCCCCTGTAACCATCCAGTCCCAGTTCTGCCCAGTCTGGGGGCAGAAAATAGGAAATGAAACCTAATTCCTTGCTTGGAAACTTCTGATCTTTGACTTCTGATCTTTTTTCCAAATGTCTCTCGTGACAGAGCTCTGAAACCTGGCTGTGTCCATCTGGGGTGGGCAAGGAGCTGCACAGGCACGGCCTGGGAGAGCATCAGCAGGAGGGGGAGCTGGGCTCTGCAGGCTCAGGGTCACCAGAGGATCAGGCAGAGGACACCACACGGATCCCTAGGGAATGCCACCAGCCTCCCGTTATTCCTCAGAAAAGTCTCCAGGAAACTCTCACTGAATAAAACTTTTTTCTTAAAGGTCTCATCTTTCCATGTCTAAAATTTGGGTGGCTGGTCTTGGAGTGTGTTATCAATGGATTAAAAATAGCTTGGCTTTTATTGCCTGGAGATAAAATGTGGCTAAACAACACTTCCAAGGAAAGAGGTTTGTGTCTGAGCAGAGGAAAAGAAGGGAGTCTCTTTGGCCTTTATGAATACAATGAAATGCAAAAATAAACATCAAAACCCGGGAGAAATTAATTACTTTGTAAAATTCCTTTCAGCTTTACGTCCTTTCAGTCTCTAGAGACATTCATCTACTAACGCAGAAGGCCTGAGCACCCACCACAGGTACATCAGGCTGGGATTTACTCCACAACCTGAAGCAGCTTTTCCACCAGAGGAGGATGGGTTCTGGGGGTGTTGGAGAACAAACATTAACCCAGGGTCCCCCAGCTGCAAAGCC
This sequence comes from Aleadryas rufinucha, assembly GCA_013397815.1. NCBI lineage: Eukaryota > Metazoa > Chordata > Aves > Passeriformes > Aleadryas > Aleadryas rufinucha. The sequence goes on from VZTH01005080.1 coordinate 25,828, forward strand.
AAGGGTTGTTATTTGTCAGGGAACCTCAACACAGATCTTTCATTGGTCCTGAGGGAGCCCCAGCTCCAGCCCAGCAGTGGCTGCTGAACAGAAGCCCTTGAGTGTTTGCAGGAGCACAGCATTGCGTGGAATTCCTGTGGATAACAATCACAGCCATTTTTAATGCACACAAAGATCAAATGGTCGAGGTAAGGAACTCCATCAAGGCATTCATATCAAACAGGTAGGGGAAACTGAGTAAATGTGTGCCTCCAGCTGAAAAGAAAGGAGCCAAGGACGTCCCTTCCTTGGAGAAGCTGCCCAGGCTGTATTTCACCTGATTAGAGCAGAGGAAGTCCCAGTTCCCTGCATGTGGGCACAGATAAGAGGCAGCACTACCTGCTAAAATCAGCCAGGAGCAGGAGATGCTGCTCTGCACTGACAGAAGCCCTGAGTTGGCTCCCCAGACAGCTGTCAGCTCCTCGGACACACCAGCTGTGCCTTGGCTGCCCCCACACCACAATCTACTGCCCGTGTCAAATGTCCCGTTTCCCCAAGTCTGCAGGGCTCAGAAAACAGAAGATCCAGACAGTGCTTTATCTCTGTGACAACTTTTTCTGAAATCAGTCGGGGAAAACACTTCCAGCTATTGCCAAAAAAGATCTCCCACAGCTATTGGCACCATCAGCCCTCGGTTACGTGGCTTCCCAAGTGGCACAAGGGATGACAGATTCATATTAATTCCAGTCAGCAAATGGATTATAAATACTCCCCCAGCCAGTTGCCACCTGATAGGACTGTCCTTGAGTCCTCCAATTGTGGAAGGGACTTGTCAACTCTAAATTTACCCACCAGCATGTATTGTATAAAACATAATACTCTGTGATCCTTGGTAGACACTTGTGCTGTAGCCCAGCATGGATTAGACCAGAAACCGCTGGTTCCATCAGCCAGACAGACATCTCACTGCTGCTTATCTCGAGCCTTGGGTGGCAGGAAGGAGAAAGGGATGGGTTTGACAGGATGCGTTGGTGTTTTGGTCGTGGAACTGCCACAGCGCTCACATCGAGTCCGAGTTAATCAAGTGATCAAAAGCTGGGCCCACCTCACACCTTTCTGATGAGGTAACAGCTTCTGCTCCCAAAACAGCCTTTCCCAGCAGAAAAATGTCCCAGCACGACTGATAAAAGTGAAGCCACTCAAGGATGGGGTGTCCCGAAGCAGACAGAGCTGATACCGAGCAGGCTGAGACAGCATTCCCTGCAAAAAGCAGTGAGGCAGGATGCTGCAAGTTTGTACTAATGGACTGCTCACTTGGAGAACCCTAATTAGATGGATTTACATTTACAAAATGAGAAGTAAACAAAAAGCAAGCAAAGAGCTCCACTTTTTTCCAGCTTTAGAATCATCCAAGTGTCTGCAGGTGGAGCAAATGCATGTGTTCATAGCACCTGTCTGCAGCAGATTTTCTCATCCCAAAAAAAGGGGCTGCCTGAGTGGGAGGACAATTTGTAAACTATCAGTTCAGGCTTTTACCCAAGTCAAACTCCTTTTTTTGGCCTGTTTCAAGCACAAAAGCTTTCCAAGCTGGCCAGCTGGAGAAGCCTCTCATCCCTGGCTCTCCACCCAATGGAGCCTTGCCTCATATTTCCATTATTTTCACTTGCTGAGCACTTTTTAGCAGCTGAGCCAAAAGGTACCTGCCTTTTTTGGAACCTGTATCTTCCTGCTTTATTTGGAAAGTCTCAGGGGAGAATGAGGCTGGAAAACAACACATCAGAAAAAATCCTGGGGATTTTTGTTTTGTGCAACTGTAGCACATTAAGGAAAATATTTGACCTTTGTAATAGGACCAGGATTTTTGTCATCTACATGAGAATCACCTAAACATAACCAAGTTATTATGCCCCTGCAGTTTCTCCAGCCTTTTTCCATGCCTGGAATGCTGTAACATCTTTTAACCTCCAAAATTCTTTTCATTCTTGCTGCAACAATCTCACATGGAGTACCCCAAATCTATGGATGCTTTTAACCCCAAACTCTCCCCCTTAAATCCAGGGGTAAAACTCCTGGGTTATTTCCTCCCCACACATGGGATAGGCAAAGGCAGAACCTCTCATACCTTCAGAGCACTTGGACATCCCTGAAATGAAAGAGGAACTGAAAAACTCTGAGGTTTAGGAACAAGGCTGGGAGCTCAACACCTGGGATAAAACTAAATATTGAATTGTTATTTGCACAAGCACTGTGCAGCCTGTGCACTTTGGGAGACACAGGCTTTAGGGGAAAAAGGCAAAGCTGAAATAAACCCAAAAGCCTGACAGGGAATGTACACAAGAGAGTCACATCCTGAGTGCTGAGGGCCTCACAGTGTCCCTTTCCCCTCACTTCTGCTCATGTGTGATACACAAAAAGTAGCTCAGAGTGACTCCAGTCCTACAAGGGGCTTTTTCAAACTGAGGGTTTACCCCAGGGCTAGTGGAACTTACAATAAAAATGTACACAGAGACAAGAGCATTTACTGCCCTCGAAATGTAGAGCAGAAATCCCTATTGCAGGACATTTTATCCTACTGGAACTTTAACCCAGCTAATGCTAACAAGTCGTTCAGAATAAATGTGGGGGGAATGAGGACAGGATCCACTCTCCTTCCATCAGATCTCCACCTTGGAGTTACCCAGTCCACTGCCTCCTCCTGCACAGCACCGAAATCCTCAGCACCAACACGGCCAAGATCAGCCCAGCAGAGCTTTCACATCCCTGATGGAATTGGAGTTCCCAGGACAGGAGATACGTGGGGATTTCCGCTCTGTTTTACCACAGCTTCCATCACCTTAAGTGCAGAACGTTGCCTGAATGTGAACTACTGGATCAGGTTCGTATTTTGTAAATATTATTGTTCTTCCACGAACTTTGCCATCAATGAGAGCGAAGCTGGAGAGGCTGGAATATGACACAAGGCTTAGGAGCTTGGCTGTTATTTGTCCATTTTTTAAAAAGTGGGAAGGGACAAGGAAAAGGATAGTTTAGAATTGTGGTTAAACACTTTTTTTTTCTCTAGAGACATTGAGGATTTTGCCTTTGCTTTGTTTATTCTTCCTTGGAACTAAGTAAAGTCATATTTTTAAACACAGGACATCTCCCCCTTTCCTTTAATATGCTGAAATCCTGAGAGTTGCTCTAGACAGGGCTCAGGCTGCTCTGATTACTTGGAGCCAAATGCATCTTTCACAGTGTTTTCTTGTGGTCTAAGAATGTATTTATTTTTTCAGTCATTCCACTTGAATGTACCTTTGTTCACTTTCCAGAGGTGGTTCAGTTTCATGACTTTCTTTCTTTTAAATCACAACATGTCAATAAAGTTTCTAATTTTTCACCTCAGTTCTCTTATGGAAGTTCAAGCACATGAGTGATCCTTGTAATTCAGATATTTAAAATCTGACCAGCACTTTAGGATCTTATTGAGTCAGTGCTTACATATTTCTTTATTTCTCTTTGGGGAGTTTATTATCTTTATACTTTTTTTAAAAGAGGATGTAGGACCTGACATATACAAAACCAAGGGCATATTATTACTAAAGCATGTTTGACAGTGAAGATCCTGGCTGAAAGCATGGATGTAACCCCTCATTCCAGGATGGAAGCCATGGAGCTGCTAATCCTGAACTACACATAACAGAGGTAGTGGTGGAAACAGGTTCTGTTGAACGCAGTGAAGGGAAAATCCTCAGAAAATAATTCAGGGTAGAGATTTCCACCTCTCTGGGCTGGCTGTGCCTAAAATCCAAACCCAAGGAATGAGGATGCTGGAGGAGTCAGTCCCTCTGTGGGGACAGTGTCGAGTATCCCTGAGCTGGAGCTGGGGGTCGGGAATTCCTTGGGCACGGAGGGGCTGTGCTGGGGCAGCTGCAGGGCTGCAGTGGGGAAGGCGTCTGGGAAGAAGCAGTGCAGAGCCTGACAGCTCGGAGGCCGCCAGATGTTTTCATCATTATGGAAAAAATCTGTTGGTGCCTCTTTGCCCAGAGAAACACTGGAGGAGGAAATGTCCTCTTGAGCTCTGATCAAGGCTGCACATTAAAACTGTGCTGGGCCAGGGTCAGAAACACAGCAGGAATGAGAGGAAGGGATCTTTTCTGACTGCGGTTCTAACCTTAAACGTGAAGGTGCCCCAAAAACTGCAGTGCCTCCCCAGGGACCTTTTCCCAAGTCAGAGAGATGGAGACACAGGGCCTGGAGATGGGGCCCCAGTGGTGTTTCTCCAGCACCATCACCCCCGTGCTCTCTTCTTCTCTTCCCTCCCCTTGCAGCAGGTGCTGCCCCAGGAATGTGCACTCCTGCGGACACACAGCCCTGGGGCTCCAGAGCTCTGGAGATGCTCAGACAGGAATTGCAAGGAGACTGAGCACAGCAATAACGCAACCAGGGGCTGGAGTTCCCTGTCCTGGCTTAAAAATCAGCTCTGAAGGAACCCCGCTGCCCCCCTGCCCCAGACACCCCTGGGTGACACAAAGCCCCGTATCCCAAAGCCGAGATCCAACAGTCCCTTCTCCCGGGCAGCTCCTCGGGGTTCATCCCTTCCCGCGGATCCCCCTTTCCCAAAAGCAGCGCGGCCCCCGCCGGCTCCTCTCACTAATTTTAGCTTTCAGGCACGGAAGATACGATGTAATTAAAAACCAAAAGTAACTCCAGAGGACCGCCCTGGAGAAGAGCGGACAAAAGAGTAAGAAAGGGGCAACAGCCAACGCCAAATCCTTTCTATTCTGTAACAAATAAACCCTGCCCGCGAAATTAATGGGTGATTAACGTTTCGTGTGTTTCACTTGGATGTTTTTTGTTCTTTAGTTGGCAAATAGAAAAGGCGGCGGCTGGGCTTGATCCGGGCAGGGATCGCACGGAGCTGGCAGGGAAGAAAGCACCGAGGCACCCGGGCACTTCTCCCTCCTTTCCTCCAGTTCCTTCTGTTGGATTGCCGGGGCTCCAAGAAAAAAAATGAAGGCTGCCGTTTAAAAGGTGCTTTCCCCTCTACCGCTGAAAAACGGGCTGATAATTAATGCAAAGTTTAGGGAATAAAAATTCAGATCTGGTTTTATTTATGCGACATTCCTTTGAAGTAATAATAATAATAATAGTAGTAATAATATTAATAATAATAATAATAGTAGTAATAATATTAATAATAATAATAATAGTAGTAATAATATTAATAATAATAATAATACCCCGCGAAAATATTCAAAACTTTAAATTTTTACCCAGAATAAGAAAAAAAAAAAAAAGAAAGGTAAAAATTTAGTAGAACTTTTACAAGATTTTCGTTTCTTTCTACTCTTTTCTTCTTGCCATGCACTTGAATTATCTGTGTTTTATGGACGGTAATTTATACATTCATCACGCTGATGAAAACGCTTTCTCGTGTGTGTATTTACTGGTTTCTCTTTCTTATATATTTTAATTTTGCAGGGATTTCTTCCCAAAAGTTTTCTTTCTATAAAAGAAGCCGCGGGAGCACCCGGAGTTTTTGCTTTCCGGAGGGGATGGAAAAATTGAACAATTGGGAGAAACCGATCCATTCCCCATCAGATCCCTACAAAACCCAACAACGGATAATTTCCTCGCTTCAAAAAAAAAAAAAAAAA